>PYUH01000352.1:1222624-1270261 GCA_016808085.1 Suaeda aralocaspica
AAAAAAAAAAAAAAAAAAAAAAAAAGACAAATAATATGTCCAAAATTAAAATCAAATATACCCAACAATGACATATTGCTTTTATTTCCTTTTCTTTCCCATGAAAATGAACTTACAACAATCAAAACCAAAACCCAAAACCTTCAAAATAGGGCAAACAATGATCAAAACTACAATCAATCTTACCCAACAATAATGCTACATTAAATGAGAGTAAAACCATTTTCCTCAAATCTAACTTCATCACCAAGAGTAACAATCTAAGCTCAATCAATAAACATAAATCAGTAAAAAAATGTCTTTAAAAAACAATAAAAAAAAACTAAACATTACCTCTTGAGTTAATCGTATCTCCATTTATCCACTATTTTTATGTTAATGTCAATTTCGTCAACTTTTTTTGTTGTTAAAAGCCAAGAAGTAATTAATAGCCTTATTATATTCGCTCCACGAAATTCTTCTTTTAATTTAGCGGTTTTGATAATGGAAAGAAAAAAAAGGGAAAGAAGTAGATTATTTGTATTTAAAAAAACTACAAATTATGTAATTGATTAAGCAAAAATTGCAGATATCCATTGCCGAAAAAAAAGATTCATGATGCAGAAAGTAAGGCAAAAATGCTAATTTTCTTTTCTAATCTTCTATTTTTTTCTACCTTCTTTATTGTATATTTAGTTTCAAAATCCTATCTTTGAGTTTCATCTTTTTGAAATTTGTTGTTTATTTGTTAGCTTGAGCTTAAACTTGTTGGTGTGTTTTAATGATGTTAGATTATAGTATGTTCAATTAATGCAATTTTGTTTGGAAAAGCTACTTTCTTTTTTAACATGTTTGGAAATGTTTTAGGTTACATAAAATTCCCTTATTTCTTAAATATTTTTTGTCCTCATTACCTTGTATGTAATTTAGTTGTTTTAAACTATACGTTTTCATTAATGTTGATGTATAGTTGTTATCAATGTGATATGAAGGTGTTAAGATATAATGGACATCCACAAATTGTTACATAACACCCCTGGATGACAATCATCGAAGAGTGTGTCTCGTTAAAACCTTACTAAGAAAATTCTTTGGGACAAAATAGTGAAGGTAAAAAAGAGTAAAACACTTTCGCGATAAGCTTTAGAATGTTGCCTCATTAAAAACCTCACTAGGAAAATCCAATATGGAACAAAATCATGCTTAGGAGAAAAAGAGAGCAACGTGTATTTTCTCTCCTGATGAATGCATAACTTGAATCTTCTAGAATAATAAATAAGATGCCTTTATGTAGTTTCACACTTATAGTAGAATAATATTCAATTCCTAATAGTTACGTTAATCCTTCCTGTTTGGACTTCAATCTTCAATATGGGACATCTTTGATTATTGAAAATGTTTGGTTTTAATTGCTATTATTTGTTCAATAACTAGATTTGACGGTATGAGATGGGGAATAGGTGGTCTAATCAAAAAATAATTTATAAATTTGTTTTCCTTCTTTGTCCATTTGTTGCTTCTCAAAAATAAATTTGTAACTTTTAAATATTGTATATGCTCTTTGTTTGTTACATTTATATTTTAACTTTCACTTTGGATTTGAATGTGAAGATTGCCACTAGTGGGAGTTATCCATTACTGTGACATAAAATTCACGTACCGGAACCTTTTTTGTAGGTTACGTTAATAAGTGACATTATGGTTTGACTATTTGATTGACACATTTCATAGGCTATATATGTATGATTACTATTATGTTGAAAACCTTTAGATAATTTTAGCCTTGACAATGTATAAATTATATACACAGTAAGGGTCTGTTTACTTCAACTTAAAATCAGTTCAGTTCAGTTCAGTTCAACTCAGCTCAGTTCAGTTCAGTTCAACTCCAATCAGTTCGGCTCAGTTCAATTCAGCTAAAGTAAATAGGTCCTAAGTGTTTTGCTAAAGTAGTTTATGTTCATTTCTTTGGTGAACAAACATGTTGGCACATGTAGTTTTGATAATATGAACTTGTCTTGTATTACATGTTTACATAAAGAAAAAACTGAGTATGTCGCCAAGACAATATCCCAGCAGCTAACGTTCTTAATTCCTACATTGACTTGTTAAGTGTCTTTTGTTGTAGCCTTAGCTTCTTTAATTTGTTCATTCCTAGTAATAGTGTTTAGAAGATCGGGATCAATTAATAGCCAATGTGGTTCGTGATACGAGAAAAAGCCACTTCAAAATTGCAAACAACTATAGTCAATGAACATTAATTTTCAAAGAGCCAATATGCATGAGTAAGCATATTAAGTCACTAAGCAAACCCAAAGAACATTGCGAATATGGGTTGAAAATGTGCATACGTGCATATTGATCACATGAAAGTTTTGCTAGAAAGATGGCTTATAAATTAGGTCTATATATATAATCATATTAGTTCAAATCGCTTAACAACTAAAGCCATTGTTGAAATTAATTAATTAGTATGGGAATTAAGGTTAAATCATTAAATCGTTCTTGTTTATGCTGAATCATAGCTACTTATGGACTTATGATTTTAGCTTATGGGCGAGGTTGTGCGCTTATGCATGACCCAAATAAATTTATATGCGGCTAGGGTTGGGCAAAATTTGAGCTAATCAGTCGATCAATAATATGATTCAAACTTAGTTTGATAATTAAGATCTTATCATGCAAAATCTCCTGGAGCTTTAAATAAAGACTCAAGCTTGGATTCATAAGTGTTTTCAAGTTCAAACCAAAATTCGAGCTTCATTTAATAAACAATGGTCCAAATTAAAATTAATATACATGATAAAAATGGTAATGGTATTGTTATTTAATGATAGAGTATATTAACCAAAAGTTTAAGCTAATTGTTGAAGCCCAGGAAGAATTTATATACTTTATCACTTAACTCTATTATGGTAGCATCCCCCTTAATACAATTAAGGTTAATTATCACTTAGGAAATCTGAACAGTACACTAGCATGAACAATACAAAAGATTATAATTTTCTTACGCAAACATTAGCACAAATTAAACACCTACTATTGTGCTTAACTTTGGCTTATTAAGTAATTAATTAAATTATAATACTCCTATTAAGCTCTAAATTGAGTTGTTAACAAACGAAACAAAGTCGAATCGAAGTTTGATCGAGCTGATTTTAGCCTTAAATGCATATGTTGTACAAGTAATTTACCTTGGTTGCATAAAAATGATCAAATGAATATGAACATGGATAAATTCACTTGGGTAAAATTATTTAAAGGAAGGGAATTTTCATAATAATAATAATAATAACCTTGGTATATTAAATTTTAAGCATGGTTGGACTTGCATAGAAAAGGGAAATAAGAAGTCAATAAATAAAAGAAGGGAAGATCAGAAAACCAAATCTGTTTGATGTAACACAACACATAGAAATAGGGCAGCTATAAATTTCCTTTTTAGTCCAAAAATCAATTATAACAGTGAGAATTAGCTTGTTTAAACACAGTAAGACCATTCCTTTTGTAGATCTGTTCAAATGATGTGTTTTTTTCTTCTTTTTCTCACATTTTTAGAAACTCTATTTTAAATATAACACCTTTGAATATCCCCTGAAAATAACAGGTACCCTCATATGAGTAGGTTTTTAGATGGACAAAAAAGAGTTTTCTTTCTTTTATTTTCATTATTTTAAAAAAAAAAAAAATCAACCTTCATATCCCAATTAAGTTTCTTTACAGTAATCTTGTGGTATTGCTCAAGTATAATAACATTCCACCCTAACAAAATAAAAATGATGAATCAACATACGGGCTAATTAAAACCATATCCTCAGTCCCGGAGTTAGGACTTGTTTACTTCTACTTAAAATCTGTTCAGTTCAATTCACTTCAGTTCAGCTCAGCTCCGTTCAATTCAATTCAGTTCAGTTCAGTTCTTCTCTTCTCTTATTTTGCTATTCATTAATCCTTAATTAAAAAACTTTCAGTTCAGTTCAGCTCCAATTATTTCAGTTCAACTGTTTTCAGTTGAAGTAAACAGACCCTTACTGTGACGTAAATAACTTTTGACAAGTTACAGTTATTTAGCTTAAAATAAAAGTTATAATTTTTAAATTGTTTTAAAGTTATTACTCCCTCCGTTTTTTTAGTTGCTACATTTTTTTTTTACATCTCTCAAGACACAACTTATAAAATCAACATCTCGAGTTTGGTAAAATAAGAAATTATAAAAATTATATTTATGGAAAATATAAATCGAATCGAATCAAACAATATCTATCGTATATGAATATGTTTTTCTTTATGTATTAAACACAAAAGTGAGTAAATATTACATCACGAATAGTGTTAAAATGCTCAATGTAACAACTAAAAAGACCGAGGGAGTAAATATGTGACGGAGATAATCTCAAAACAATATCATATCGTTCTATGTTGGTACCTATATGGCTATATTGAATAAAGATCGAACAACAAGCTTCCAAAAATTGTCAAGAAACAAAAACTATTATATTCCATATATATAGTGAGGAGTTCGGTTCAAAATTCATATTAATTGCAGCACTAATATGAACAACAAGCTTCCAAAAATTGTCAAGAAACAAAAACTATTATATTCCATATAAATAGTGAGGAGTTCGGTTCAAAATTCATATTAATTGCAGCACTAATATGTTGATAGTCTTGATACATTTTAACTATGGGAAAGTACGTGGATGCAATAGTAATAGTATGAGGTCATAATAAAACAAAATTGAAGGATATGTAAATACCATTTGCGGATTTCAAAATAAATTAACAAAGAGATCTTAATTAGCGTCATAAGACATAAGTTGTGTAAATTTTTTTCTTATTGATTAATTAATATGTATTTTCTTCTTAATCTTGTTTTGTTCTATTTTGTGTTCAAAACAAGTACAAAAGAGGTTTAAAGACATAGAAACTTTAGAAGGGTTTGGTTCAAAGTAGGTTTGATGTTTAAGTTACAAAGAATGAGTTTCTTCGATTTGATGTTTGATTAGGCTTTTATTTGCTTTGATAGTTTGTGTCACCCTCTTAACCTATGGTCTCTTTCCATCATCGTACAATAAACTAAATCTTGAGTGTACAAATTAATAAGTGCCAACATTTTTGTCTGAATTTTTGGGAAAATTAATGAATGAGATTGTAGGGTGTACGGTGCCAACACGTGTCACATTGAATTATGTGAAAGCTCACATTCATACATAGTATTCCTCATAAAAAGGGTTAGGGTTTTGGGCTAGTGGATAAACCAATCAACAACATTAATTAATGCAAGTATATATAGAAAATTCTATGTGTATTAATATGTTCACCATCAAATCATGCTTAATCAAGTCAAAGTCAACGACCTTTGTTTAGCCGTGCGGGAAATGGCGTACTGATTACAATGTGGATTTTCTTTTTTGAGGGTAACATTTGAGTTTCTACAATGTCAACTACGGTTTTATGGTGCTAAAGATAGATTTTATTAAGGTATGAAATTATACTGAGTATATTTATTATTTATGGTAAATGATATATGTAGGTCTAAGGGCTATAAATAAGCATTGAATGTATAACTTAAAATGGAAATTGTTTGGAAATATATGACAAAATCATATGTCAATCAATATATTAAGTGTTTAATTTTACTAAATATTGTCATTTATAGCTCCTTAAACATAACCCGACCCTTGAGGCTATATATATCATTTTCCTTTATTTATTTGTTAATTATTATTACTTCGTATTATCATTTTTGGTTTTTCTACATAGTGTCCAAAGGTATTATTGGGTTTTTTGCACTGTACCCTCTCAAACTATAACTTCCACATGACGCCCTTTAGGTTTATTAAATTATTAAGCCATGACTTTTCGTTAAAAATGTCACTATCTCAATCTGGTGGCTCATACGCCTTTGCTCGTGATCCATACTTTTCCATATTTTCTTACAATTAACTAGCAATATGGCTCATACCACAAATTTAATGAGAACGAACTTAATATCCGTTTAACGATAAAGTCATGGCTTAGTAACTTAATTAACCTTAAGGGCATTAAATGAAAGTTTTGATTTGGAAGGGCACAACGTACAAAGCACTTGCTACGCACTACACTTACACTTGCTAACTACGAAGTAGTTGGGTGAATTTTTATAACCTACTTGTTAATGTTTGGTAAACAACACAAGCAATCAAGAAATTTATTCTATCAAAAGAAGTACTACGTAAAACTTTACATAAGGGCGTTTACAATTGTTCAAACCTCATAGAGGTTTGTCCATATGCCACATCATATTTATAGAAACCTCAACTCAACAAGTCTTTCATCGACAATGGTTAATTCAAACTTTTAAAAGGTTTATATTTAAACCCCTCTCAACTTTCAAACCTCACTCACTCCACTAACAACAAGAGATTTGTTTTTCAAACCTCAAAATCCTCAATATAAATTTCATACAAACCTCTTGTTGTGGATGTCCTAAAACGACAACAAAGTATTTCCTTTTTCTTCTTATATTCATCAATATGTAGAATTTACAATTATATACATTAATATGTAGTGCTATACAAGCGATACAACTGTGTAAAATACTAAAATCAGAAAGATTGCAATATTTAACACTCGGTTTTTACACAATTATCATGCATGAGCATATATAACACATGATTACATGACATGAAATATATATAACAATCCAAGCCATTTGTTCAACAAACTCAAGGTGTCATTTAAAGCATACATACCATACCGTAACAATTTATCAGCACATAGTAAATTGATGATACATACATAAACCCTTGCTTCAATTCAACTTGATTATTACAACACACTCACATTAACCATAAACTTAAGTACGCAAGTACATGAAAACATGCCACACACACACATATATAGGACTATTACATAGAAGTAGCTAATTAATTAGTTAATTAATTAGCTGCATACACAACATACAGCAATTGATTGATCAAGCTTCACACAATACTCAAACCCTATCCTGCAGATTAGGTTGCATTGGTTGCACTCGGAATCCGAAAGGGATCTGCTGGTAATGGAAGTCTCTTTCCTGTGGATTAGCACGAATACCTCCATCCATCTCTCTTATACTTCCATCCATCATTTCACTCTCTTGCTTGTTCTGTGTTGGATCATGTAAAACACTTCATTTAATAGAACGTACACTTTGCTTTCAAAACATTGTACATCACAGTAACTATTTAACTAATTAAGCTCTATCTGCACATCTCTGATGTTTAGCTGATTTAATAATTCAATGAACGTTAGCTAACAATTGAAATTTATATATGCAGGTCACCCTCCCATTTAATTGTATATTGATGAGCTAGCTAGTGATTTTCTAGTATGCTCGCAATCGGTTTCTATACATATAAGATTACCCCTAGCTAAGTACAAACATTTAATTAGAGTTTAATTTGTTAGTGTGACTTAAGATGACTACGAAAGTGATTTAAAGCCACAATTGGGTCACCATTCACCAAGTCCTCTTTATGTTTTTTTTTTTTTTTTTTTTTTTTTTTTTTAAAAATGATCGAAGTTAATATCTCTAATCAAATACGAAATCAACCAAAAATCTCGAAAGTCAAAACATCAACAATGTTGAAAGACTTATATAACGAATTGATGCATTATACACCTACATAGCAAGAGTGACTTGTTAGCACAATTTCCCTTTTTTAACAGTCGATCACTAGCCAAATAATAATTTAGCCATTGATGCAATTGCTGATTAATTAGTATATATATATATACCACATACATGCAAAAAAGCTAAGTAATAAGAAATATATTATGAAAGCAGTAAATATAAACTTACCAACATGTAAGTGAGCTGGTTGTTTTCCTCCTCGAGCATTTTTGTCTGACATTTTGAAGAAAATCATTCAAGTGTTAATTAATCCATTATACAAATTTATTTGAATACATAAGCTAGTTAGTTTAATATACATATGTTTGTACAATTTTAACGGTTAAAACATAATATATACTTACACTCTTTTGGTGCAATTCATGAACTACCATCTGTCAAATACAAGAAATAGGACACATAATAGAGGTTAGTGTCACGAAATTGGATCAAAATGAATGTAATTAGTACTAACTATGATTTGAAAGAAATTTATTAATGGGGACTAATTTATGAACAGAAAATTCTCTCGCCTGTCTATCTCTGATGCATTGATAACCATTTTCAAGGGCTTCCTCGAGTCGCATGAGATCGGGATGTGCTAATGAGTTAATATCTTCCCCTTTCAAGTGCCTATTCAATTATCATAGGATCAACGATTAATAACAATTATTCATGATCTATATCATTTAATTTGTATACCGGGTAATAAACAACTTAGGTAAATACATTTATAAATCTTTGATTTTTGTTTATACAAATTGCTTATGAACAAACAACCATTATATGATTATATCTGCCAAGTAAGTCATGTTCTTTCCGACTATGAGAAATTGAACTGAACTGAACCGAAAAGAATTGAGGGAGTGAACAATATGAATTACTTGAGTTCTATCCTCAGGTCTTCATTTTCTTTCTTGATCCTGTCTATTTCACCCGCGAGATTCTATGAACATACAATTTCCATCAATGATGGATGTCACAAAACATAAATGTTAGAAATTGTCACCCAAAAAATAATAAAAATGTTAGAAATAATCATGAACCGTAATATATTACTCCGTATAATTCTACCAACTATACTAATTAAGGGCCTGTTTACTTCAGCCGAAAATAGTTGAACTGAATTGAACTTAACTGCATAAAGCTTTTTATGAAGGATTAATGAATAGCAAAATAAACAGGCCCTAAGACTAAACTACTTGATATATAGGTGAATTTACCAATTGATTAAATCATTCACTGCGTTAGTCCATGAGAATTACCCTAGTTTGACCAATATTATGTTTGGTTTGACTTCTATTTCATAGTATTACTAACACAAAATTAAACATGAAGATCTAATTATCAAAGTACTTATTTGCTTCAAGAAAAGACATATCAGCTTATAATCATGTAAGTAAATCCAAATGGCTGTACTAATTAATTAATAAGCTATATATCCAATACAAGAACTTTAGGATAATCCTATAATATTAAAGCTAGCAAAAACATAATCCTCAAAGTTAAATAAAATCATTTCATTTTAAGTTTGAAAAATTGGTTCTTAGGTTGGACTTTCATAGATCCATGAATTACACTAATTAAAACAAAGAGTAGCTAAGAAAAAATAATAATTTTTTAAGAGATAATATCAAATTATTTATATCAAAAGAATATATAATTAGAAAGTAAATTGATGCCAAACAAATGAACAATAAGCTAATTCAAGAATATATGATTGCTCAATTCAACTTCAGGGTTAAAGATAAAAAATCAAAAATGTGTTTTTTTTTTTTAAAAAAAAAAGGAAATTGCTCTAAAATAATTAATAAAGGATTATTTAATTAGATAACACAGATCTAATTGAAAAGGAAATTTTCCCTTCAAAAAAAAATGGAAGGGAAAATTTCAGAAAATTTGGAGCATGTAAAAAAATGAACATGCATAAACAGATCTAGGGCATGCTATTATAGCCTTCCCCATAAAAAAAAAATAAATAAAAGCAAAATTTTTTTGTACTATTTAGATCTGTTCAAAGGATCAATATTTTTTAATTAAATTTTTTTATTTATAATTTCAAAAAAACAAAAAAAAATTATAATAATAATAATTTATATTTTTTGAAAAAGATATAAATAAAATTCAAGGAAATGATCAACATATGAACATAATACACTCACATCATGCTTAGCATCCCAAAGTTTATTCCCAGAAGTTCGATGGTATGCTGCCAGAATTTCTTCAACCCTTGAATAAAAAAATAAAAAAAATATATCATACATAAATTAATAAAAACAAAAAAAAAAAATAAAAAATTTAAGGATAAATACTTCAAAGGAAAAAAAATATAAAAAATACAAAAATGAAGAGGACGTACGAGGAAGAAGGGCTATGATAAGATTGCATTTTGCCATTGTTAGTAAAAATAACAACAGAAACTTTAGCGTCGCAAAGAACTGAGATTTCCGTCGCTTTTTTAAAGATTCCATTTCGTCGCTTTGAGTAAGTTACTTGCCTGTTTGTTTGGTTTTCTATCTTCTTTATCTCTATCTTTCCTCTTCCCATTTTTCTTATTTTTTTTTTTTAGTATAATTTAGCTAGCTTTTGCTTTGATGAAGAAGGTTGAAGAATGAAAAGAAGAGAGTTTAATATAAAGATGATAATAATATGAGGAGGAGAGAAAAAGGAAAGGAATGGAATGGAATGAAGGACAAGGGACTTTCAAAGAGAGGTAAGTAGGGTTTGTCTGAAAGAGGGTTGTTTGGTTTGACAAGTGATATTTAACTGAGTTTAATTTTTTCCTTTTATTTACTGTTTCAATTCATTGAATTTGATGGTATGGATAGTTACGTTGGATGAATGGATGGCATTGTTACGTTGTTGTTTGGTTTGGTTGCACTTTGAATTAGGCTTTATTTGATAGTTTGTGTCACCTTGTTAACCGTTGGTCTCTTTGCATTGTTATAGACTATCTAGTATAGGGTACCATTTTTGTGGTTCTCCTACCGTAGTAATTTAATTTAATTATTCAGGCCGTTGTCATTGCAGGGTAAATTGTCTTCGATCTATTAGATTTATTCAATTAAATTAGTTGAAATAAGGTCTAATTAGTTACGAGCAGTAGATATATAGACTCTAAAACTCGATCAATATGCTTCGACCAAATTTGATAAATAAGTTTATTTTCTAATAATTAAGTTTAGGTTTAAAGTTAAAGATGAAAATGTAACCTTGCCTTAACATACTTAAAGGTCGTATAACTACTTATTTATGTATATACTTTTAAGATATCAGAGTACATTTATGCATGTTAGAGGCTTGTAATATTGGCCTGATGTACCAAAATCAATCAGGCTGCAAAATAGGAATGTATAAGTTAGTCTAAAGTCTTAAATTAACGTTGCATACATGCGTTGTCGTTAGATCAACTCTAAAAAAACTTGAATCATTGCTAGCTTATATGCACACTTTTTAAATAAGAGGAAAGATAAGTATGCGCAAGCACAACACACACAAATTAAACATTTAAGTATTAATTATGTTAAATTACCTTTAAATAAACAAATTTTAGTATTCCATACTACATAAGAAAAAAAAAAGTAAAAAAATATGGATGTTGCTTTGTAGGTAAAATGATGTTCTAATTATAGCCATGTCTAGGAAACCTAATAGGAAGAGGGTTATGGTAGTAAGCATTTGGACTAAACATTGGCCATCATCTAAACAATCGTACTGTATTGGGAGAAACAGAAGAATACCCCACGAAAAAACTTGACCATCAAATCACATTATATCATGCACGTTGATATCGAATTTTAGAGTAGAGGTATTATATTATTCGGCCGTAAGACTGTAAGAGTAGGAAAAAATATATATTTATAGGGAATATATATATATATATATATGTGAATTGCTTTCTTCATTATCTTTTTTCTTTAATTGCAACAAATCACTTTTGACACTTGTCGTTATATATTTAAAATAATTTATAACTCTAATTATGTATCTGTATAAATTTTAATAATTATATATTAAATAAGGGCGCATTAAAACGAAACAAACGAGATTCATATTTACTATATTCCTCCCTATACATTGTTCATAAAAAATCAAATCTTGATAGATAAATCGTGAAATTTTTGAAATGTTGCAACAAAAAAAACGAATGGAGTATTTAACTTATAAAGTTATACATATTTCTTGTAAATGCCTTTTTGCTACTACAAATAGCACTCAGCACAACCTTAGAAATGAAATTTAGGGCCTGTTTACTTCAACTTAAAATCAGTTCAGTTCAACTTTTTTCTTATTTTGCTACTCATTAGTCCTTTATAAAAAAAATTTAATTCATTTTAATTCATCAATTTATTTTTTCGTGGATATATGTTCGACACTAAAACAAACATTATATAGTCTTATTATTATATGTGTATAGGTATTCGATCAGACCCATAAAATGGGCCCAAGATCAGACAAAGCCCAAAGGCTTTATTTAAGCCAATTAGTTCAGCCCAAGTTTCAGAGGGGACAAACTGAACTACTACCTCCGTTAATATTTAGTTGCAACACCTTCTATTTTGGGATGTTATCAAATAATTGCAACACTTACTTTTTTTTCTTTTTTTGGTAAGTTTTTTCCTTTGAAATTCCAAAAACACCCCCAATTTAAACATTTGAATCTAAATTTAACTCTAACACCCAAAATCATTAATCAATTAAGTTTATACCTATACAAATAAACCACCACCATCACCACGCTTTCTCTTTCTCTCTCCTCTCCAACCACCTAATGAAACCTCCACCACCCCTTTTGTTTCTCTCTCTTTACCCACCAAACCCACCATCACCTCTAAATCCTCCATCATCTTATATACCCACCATCATCATCTTCTTCTTCGACCACCCCCAACACCACCACTATCCCCCCTTCAAAGCAGCCCCTTTCGAACCTCCAATGTTAACACCGGTGGAAGCCTCCGCCTCCACCTCCTCCACTGCCACCACGAGATTGAGCCTCGTTGACGGTGATTTGATGGCCGTCAAGCTCCTGACGGAGACCCCACCACAGATCTACGAAGACCCCTTTCGAACCCCAAAAGCCTAATCGTTATTCCAACCCCAAAACCCCACTCCACCGCCATAGTACCTTCGAACCAACTCCACAATCTTCAAACACCACCAACAATTTCCGAAAGCCACTCTAACACCCTCCTTTTTCGGTTTTTGGTTTTAGATCGAACCACCTTAGTCGAGATCGAATATGGGTTTGTGGTTTTTAGATCCTCTTAGCGTTGGTTTTGGTATGGTTTTCGGTGGTTTTGGTGTTGTTTCGATAGTTATGGTAGTTTTGGTTTCAATGGTTTTGGTGAGGTGGTTTCAGTGGAAGTGGTTTTGGTTTGGTGGTTTTCGGTGGATGTGGTGGCATGTCAGTGGTTTTGGTTTCAGTGTTTGTGGTGGCGTGTCAATGGTGGGGGTGGTTGTTGTGGTGTTGCCAGTAATGGTTGTGGTGTTGATTATCTATTCTCTTCTCTCCTAATTACTACCCTTACTTTTCTAATTTTGTCATTAGGAAATTTTGTCTAGGACTTTGTGCAACATTAAGTGTTGCAACTAAAAGTTAACGGAGGTAGTAGTTAAGTTGCTAAAGGTCCGAGCAAACGCATAGTGCTATCAGCTCATTCAAGTTGTCCAAGTTTTCCACTTGACAAACCATCGCCCAATGGTATATATACCTCTTTTAATTCATTGGTCCAGGTATTTATTTAGATACAAACACTCATTAATTACTTGCACAGTGTTTATTATTCCTTGAAACTCAAGTGAGCTGACTTAAGAATCGGAGAGGGTTTCTTCATATACACCCCCGAGGCTAGTTTATTGTGTTATTTGTGTAGGCTATCTTCGTCCAAACTTTCCTTTGGCTCATTTCTAGTCTCCTCGTACTGACAAAGATCCCATCTCGATTATATTGTTTAGTTTATATCCAAAATAGTTTGGTGCAGCATGTGGGAAAGATGCTAAATATTTTAATTACGTGCTCATCAGACACATTAAACCGTTCAGTCAATGTATAGGACTTCAATAACACAAAGTATAAATTAAAAATTGAACCCTCAAACTCATAATAATAAAACATTATTATGGCATTACAATCAAATTGGTCAAATAAGACTCGTACTACCTCTTCTGAAGAAATAGTCCGGACCGAAGGAGTAGGGGGCTCCAAAAGACTAAAATTGTTGGGTTCAGTTGCGCTTCTATTACCTTCGGAGTTGGATGCAGCTGTAGCTACGTTGAACCGGTACTTCGGAGTTAGGACAAGTTATTACTTGATGAAGGGGTACAATTTTTTTTATATTGACGCTTTTATTGGATTCTGTTAAGTTTTTTGTTTTCATAGTTCCAAGGAATTCCATAATGCAATTTTATATATTCATCATTATTTAAGACTATTTTTTTTATAATGACACTTTTATTGAAACCTCATAAGTTATGTTTTCATAGCCTTGGAGAATTTAATAATGTAGTTTCCAACATTATCTTTAATTTCACACAATAGTGAGTTAATTGTATCAAAGTGTAAGCAATTACATGTTGGCAAACTTCATCAGAACTATTTCAATATAGATTGAATCTGTTATACACTCTAAGAAAATGGCCGATTTCTTACGTAATTCCATCGCTAAAAGACCCAATTTCGTTGGAAAATCAGTTGTCGCAAATTGAGAAATTTGCGACAAAATTTCCGTCAGAAACTAATTTCCGATGGAATTACCTTAAAAAGTCAACAGTGATTTTCCATTGGAATTTCCGTCACATATTTGGCTAGGAGTAGCCGTGTACCCATCAAAAATAAACTTACAACTCCAACTAATGCAGCTAGGGAAGTACGTAGGGATCAAATCCACAGGAAAGCAACGAATTTCTACTAATTCTAAAAAACTATTTTGTAGTAAAGAGCCCTTTAAGAGTGAAATTTACTAAGACACTAATAGACAGTAAAAAAACAAGAATTATCACAATTAAAAGTAAATCAAATTGATTAAACCTAGCTAGGACATTGGTTTACCGTAAACCAACAATGAACTGACTGACAACCAATTAGCAAACAATTGACGCTCTGAATTAAGGCACACTAATTCTTTCGAATCTAAACGTAACTCCTTCGAAACTCCCCTAACGGCTCTCGCTTGCTTAGACTCGTTTTGCCTCCCTATGATCTAATTGCGGTAATCTTACATCTAGCACATCAATTTCAACAATTATCAGAGTAACAATCAAACCTGGTCAGTATTCAATTGCAAGCACTATAAATTGATAATAAGAATTCAGAAATGACATAAATTATAATAATCAATCATCAATCAAAATACATTGGGATGGCTTATAAATTTCCTAGCTCTAGAAACCAACTAGTAATTTAGCCCGGGCGATGCCCCGGGTCGATCAAAAAATATCAAATACTCGCTTTGTATCTTTTTACTTGCTACATTAGGGTTTTCAATACCAGTTATAGTGTAACTTTGACTCACGTACTTTGGTGCTTTATACGTAAAGAAAAATATAGCATATGGAATCTTGTTTGATTTGTTTTGATGTAAACTTTCCAAATATATACTTTAATTTTTATAATTTGTTAAAATATATAACTCGAGATTATAATTTTTAAAGTTGTTTATTGGGAAATGTGAAAAAGTAAATGTATCAAGTAAAAAAAGACGGAGGTAATATGTTATTATTCACAAATTTTTTTAATCTATTTTATTACCTTTTTGTAATTAATTGGCTCATACAAAATTGATAAAGATTATGTTTCCATGATAAGTTTGTCGTTAAAAAAAAAATAAGTTTTTTCGGATGAAAATAACCATTATCGGACACTTGAGATAAGAGAATGTGTTAGTAATAGTCTCTTATCATGCCTCTTAGAGATGTACATATTTGTGCATGTACTTTTAGTTACATGTACTCATGTAACTATAACTCTTTATTATATTTTATTGTGAATAATTGATCAATAAAAACAAAATGGATTGATGGTTGTGTATTTACATTTCATTTGAAAGGTCACGAGTTCAAATCTTAATGACTACATGGCGCAAAGTTGGCGAGAGATTACATGCCATGTGGCACAATGCTGGTGAATGTTAGAGGGCTTACGTGACGCATTGACATTCTCTATATTATATAGATGTGTTGAAAATATGTTTACAAAGTGATGAACAAATTAAAGCATAAATCATAAATTAATATATATACATAATCAACAATAGGCAACAAGCAAATCATTAATGTGTTTATTTTAAGTGACCCATATACTTAATTACTTGTGCCCCAAGCATCTCATATACTCCGTATATTTTCTCAGTTTTTTGACATCTTAAACCAAAAAAAAAAAAAAAAAAAAAAAAAAATCAANAAAAAAAAAAAGAAAAATCCATAATATCAAGTGTAATACGTACTTCCAAATATATTTTAAAAAAAAATGTAATATTTGATTTGTAAATGTAAGAATCTTAGAAAAATCTTTTAACTAAAACAATAGACTTATCTTATCATATCATATAATTAAATATCAAGTGTACGTAACATGCATGGTAGACCAACCAAAAAAAACCCTAGATAAATATGGTATTTGATTTTGTAAATTTAAAAAAAAAATATTTAACTCAAACAATAAACTTATCTTATATCATATCATAACTAACGTAACTCATGTTCTAGAATATGGAAATAAGATTCGTTATTATCACTATATCACCCTATTACCCTAATATATAATGTATCTATATATATATAGACTTTTGAAGTCATACAAATATTCAATCATTATTACAAATATCATTTGCATCTTCATTTAATATCATTCACTTTCTTTCTTTCAAAATTCCTTCGAAAACATTTTAGAGATAAAAGCCTTTTGTTTTGAGAGAGTACGTACGTAAGAATAATGGAAAGTGAGATGATGGGTGTTGTAGTTCATTGTGCTCATGAGTTCAAACAACCATATTTGCCACCTCCTAAGCATGTTAAGCAATTACTCACCGTTCGATTCCACACAAGATCTTACCATCGCATAATTTATCGCAACAACGACGACTCACCGTTGATTACTACACACTTACACCCATGTTCTTCCTCGGAGAACATTTACACTCGTTCTCGTAATCCTTATTGCAAAAGTTGTATGCTCGAAATCGTTCTCTTCCTTCTTGGACATGGCTACTCCTTGGATGATGCTATTGACGAGTTCTTTAATTTTTTCTACGTGGTTCAACACAAGATTAACTCGATGTTGCAAAGTTATCATCATCTTAATGATGATGGTCATCGTAATTTGAAGTTTAATGAAGTTTTTTCCTATGAAGTTCGACTGATTGCTCCTCGTAGAGAATGTGACGAGGTTGAGTATAGGGCATTAGTAGCTGATGGTGAGATTTTCGAGCCGTTGGTGATGGTGGCATCCGCTAGGGCTATTAGCAAGTTAGCCTCTATTAAAGGGTTGGAAATAGTTGCCGATGTTCAAGAATTGTTGGCTAAGGAACACGACGTATGTGCTATTTGTCTTGACGAATTTTTGGTGATCAAGAAGTCAAAGAACAAGAATAATAATGAAGAAAAAGAGGATGATCCTACTACAATTGAACAGCTTAAAACTCATGACTATGACGACATTGATGACGGTGGTAACAACAACGACGACAACACAACCAAGAAGAAGTTGATTGTTAGACTGCCTTGCAAACATGTGTTTCATCAAGGTTGCATTGGCGAGTGGGTTCAACGAAATCATATTTGCCCCTGCTGTCGCTTCCGATTAGCCATGGATGATGATCAATGATCGATCGATGGTGTTTCCATTATATTACATTTACAATGCAGATTAAAATTTGCTAGTTGAGTACGTAATGCATGTATGGAGTTTAATTAG
This sequence comes from Suaeda aralocaspica, assembly GCA_016808085.1. Lineage (NCBI taxonomy): Eukaryota > Viridiplantae > Streptophyta > Magnoliopsida > Caryophyllales > Amaranthaceae > Suaeda > Suaeda aralocaspica. The sequence continues at coordinate 1,240,153 of PYUH01000352.1, forward strand.
GTTAAGAAAATCATCCTTAATTACTTTGTATCGTTATTGTAATAAACGTACGTTAGTTGAATTGGCTAATTAGATTTTCGTTTAAGAACTAGGAGACGTTGATGTGATAGACATGCATCATATAACTTAGGAAATTACTTGTTCAAAAAGTATGTTCGGATAATTTGTTGAATGATTTAAGTTCAAGAAAATTAACAAAGAATTTTATTCATAAATTGATCAATGTTACATCTTTCAATATTGATCAATATTTTATCTTCCTAACATTAATCTGGGAAATATACCACACCAATATATATTTTTTTAGACAAAGTTTTATATACACCCGGTGTACTGAAGATAAATTAAAGTTCGACAATATAATTACATTTAATTAATTTCTATTGTTTAAATAGTGATGAGGTGAATGTATTTTATATAAAAATGACAAACGCTAGTTATAATAGTAGACTATATATGATTATGTAAGTTGTTAATTAATAAATAATGATTAGTTAAGTTGTCAGTGTATCGTTAAAGATGATGCATCAATCAATTATTTATTACTACTCCTTCGATTTTTTTTTTTTTTTTTATTTTGTCTAATACTAAAATTACTATATATTGTGAAAGTTCATTTCTGTAAGTACTTGAAAACGATATTGCTTACTACACTAATACTAATGGCTGATATGTTGGCAAAACTAGCAAGACAATGTGGAAGCTCGGCGTTCCAGCAAACTGTTTTGTTATAATTTCCCTTACGAATTACCACTCTTTGATGTATTATATTAGGGGTGTATGAGGGTGATAAACCTCCTTAAATTTGCCCCAAAAAAACAAGCTATAACATGCATTGCCATTACTTTGACTTAAAGACAAAGTTTTATATACATTCGGTGTACAGTAATTATTATTATACAACGGGTTTAGAGTTACACTTTTTTGTGTTCCAGTTACTATAAAATCAGCTCAAGACTCAAGCTATACTTTGTTGAATTCGAGTTACAATTTTTTTAAGTTATAGTTACCTTAAAATCAACTCAAGTTACCATGCTATTTTCGTACATTCTAATGCTAAAATTTCAATTTTAATGATTAAATATAACTTACTATGCCATATATAAAATTTATTTGTTGAGGATATTCAATTAAATTTCAATGATTTTAAAGTTACTAAAAATTTAATTCTAGTTACCAAAAAACTAGTTTAAGTTAGTTGTTGTACAGTAAATTTATTGTACACCAAGTGCATACAATATTCATTCTTGATTTAATTTGCCACTAAAGTTTATTCTAGCGACTAGCGTGCACATTTTTTGTATAGATGGTCTAAATTGATATGACCATTATATAGTTAGAAAAAAAAATGATATTCAATCAAACTAAAAGGGCATATCCCTCCTTTAACATCAAATGAGCAAGTTTTGTTCTTTTGGTGGTACAGATGGTGATATTATATATGTAATTTCCTCATTTGCATATCAAATGCTTGTCAAATTCAATATGGATATGGCTCATTTTCCATTTTCAGTCATTCTGTATTTGAATTTTTCTACGATCAGTTTATTGTTGAGTAATACCAAGTAAACTAACAATGATAGATTATTTTTCTAAATCACTTGAAAATATTTTCCAATAATTCAATCCTATGTACATTGACAAATATTTGACATTGCCATTGTATAATTTGTAGTTAGATTCTTCAACTTAGACGTGCTCTAATTAACTTCTCATCAAGTCATGAAATTTGTAGTTAGATTCTTCAACCATGAAATTTTCCACCCACATGATCATATCACCCCAAATGATCCATGACAGCTAAATTAAAATTCCCTCAATTTCATTCTATAACAAGTGGTTTTAATTTCAACCCTTGTTAAATTCTTTAGTATTACTCAAATTTGCCAAAAACTCTAAAGTTCATTAGAAGCATAAAAGAGCATATATGTAGTCGACATTATATATGCTCTACTTTCATCAACTTTCTTTCTCTTATATCAAACAAACCAAAAGGTTTAACTAGTACAAAATCATTTATTCATTCATTCATCTTTTTATTAGTTACATTGGTATTGTGAATGCTGAAAATGGGAAGCCTAGGAGTACAGGAATTTTCAAGAGTGCTACCAACTCAAAAAACGGTCAACAATGTAAAGATCACCATTTTATGTTGGTTGGTTACCATACTAGTCAGTGGCGAAGCTAGGATCTCCGAAATGGTGGGTCGCCATCAATTACGAAAGTACCCCCATAAAATTTTGGTCTAGTTTTCGTGTCTATTACATAACTAATTTCGATCCAAAATTTATTGTACTAAAAAATATTGTAAGTTAGTATAAACTCCCTTGAGATTGGAGTGATTCCATTGATCAAATATATAGGGTACATTAGGGTTACAAAGAACCTAGAATAATCTCTCAAATATTATCTTGTATACAAAAATATATCCTTTAGAATATTATGCAATATTCTATCTATCACACCCCCGCAATCATAGCAGGAGGAGGTCGTACGCTAAGACTAGATTTAAAATCTAAAAATAATTCTCGAGACAATCCCTTTGTAAAAATGTCAGCAAATTGATATCGCGAAGGAATATGAAACACACGAACCTGTCCTAAGGCAACTTTCTCACGGACAAAGTGAATATCTAATTCCACGTGTTTAGTTCGTTGGTGATGGACCGGATTCGTTCCACCGAAGGGCATCTCCCTCCATGGATACCACTGCAGCTTGGAGTTTCTTGAACCTGGTCAATTGATAGAATTGAAAGTACTGCTCGCTCCTCAAAATCCATCCGTCGGGGTCGGACCCGTCAAAAGGAGGCATCTCCAACTTCTTATATTTCCAATTCCCTCGCCCTTCGAAGCTCTCGCCTCTTCCATAATCAGCACTCCTCCCCCCTTCTCTGCCTCCGTGTTGCACTTCCTCATTCTCCCATTGAATGGGTTCACCTTGTGGGCCAGAATTCCTCTGTAGGAGCGCCCTCATTTCGGAAAAGAATTGTTCTTGACTGCTTTTGAGGCCTGCAACTTGGCTTTCCTGCACCTCCCGAAAACGATGCAACCACCCTTCCAAGCGTTGGTTCGCCTCCTCTTGGGTTTTGTTAAGGTTTACTTCTAAGGTTCGACGCCATTCATCCATGCTAGCCGCCACTGCTCTGGATATGATGTTTTGTATCGTTTCATCTATGCTACTCACCCTCGAGCTCACCTCGCCCAAGGTCTCTTCTGTCGTGTCTAGACGCTGCGCAGTGGTACTCGGAGCCATGGCTGCTCTGATACCAAGTGTAATGTTCTAAGCTACTGTAATTTGTAATAACTAGAAAAGTAGGAATGATTGGACTGATATTGATATTGATTAAGCAAAAGTTGAGCAAATGATTGTCAATGATTACAAGTGACTAGAGGCCACCACTCTCTAAGTGACTTGAGGCCACAACTCTCCAAGTTCTCTCTATTTTCTGGATGGTTTGCATTACAAGACCCTTCTACTACAAATACTACTACCCTTCCCCAAAATAACAGAACATTGCTTTAATGACTAGTGCAACTACCTTTGTTTGTACCCAAACTAAGAAATGCTTTAATTGAAGTGAACAAATAAACCAAAACTAGGAGTCAAAATAATGGCTTGTGACTTGTACTTAGGTAGGTGAGTTGTTTGTCCTCTTCTTGTGTTTCCTGCTGTATGTGTGGATGACAAGTGGCGCAGCCGCTTGGTCCATTACAGAGGAAAGGGAAAAGAATGTTAATTTTATATTCACCCTCACTTGAATAGTTGTCCTATGTCTCACCGATCAGCCGATCGCCACCAAAGTATGTATGTTTTTTCTAAAGGACAACCGAGAAAATAAAGGGTTTCTAGCTAGATTGTGCATCTGTGCTAACAGAGTAACATGTCTCTACTGCCATGATTCCATGAATAGGATGGTCTCATAAATTTATACCTGGTAAACTAAGAAAGGGCCTAGTCATATAGGTTCATGGGAATACACTTGTACACACCATTACAGCTTGAATGTGGTCTAATTAATATTCTGTTTCTAATAATGTACATAACATAAGCATTGATTACATAGGAAAAAAGAATCTACAGTCATGCACATCAAGTCATCATTGTAGAATTTGGGTACCTTGCCCATGGAATATATACTAGTTCTAAATCCAGTTGGATATGTTGAAGTCGCGTAGCTTCCTCAAATGTCTCTCCATGTCTTCTCTGGTGTTCGTCCACTCTTCCTTTTCTATTACAGTGGTTGGATCATCTCTTTCTTCCTGTAAACATCAAATGAAGTAACCAGCAACTTTCAATAAAGGAATTACATGAAACATGCAACGTTATTACAAAGTACTGAGTACAACATCAATAACATAAAAGACACTTGAGGTCTGATGGTATTGCTCCTCAATCCTAAGTCCCAACCATATAGAAGGCCAAGGTTCAATCCTTTGGGAGGAGCAATTGTGGGTGAGTGAGGGATGATGAGGGAAGTGCGAGTCGAGGCTACTTCATATTAGAGTTGGGAAGTACCCTTGTTACAGGGGCCATGCCCAGGCCCATTTCATTAAAATGTACAAAAATCTAATATTACGTGGGATACAAGTATTATCAGTAGCACGATAACAGTAGCATAAAATCCAAAATTAGTTTCACTTGAGTAAATGGCTTTTCACAGTTCATGGTAATTCAATGAAACAATTGAAAACTGCTGCAAATAAAATAGTTGCAGTGAGAAAACAAATAAAATAGCAATAGGATTAAAGATACTCACTGCACGAATGATCTTGAAAGTGTTCCCGTGATCACGGATGACAAGCAGGTCACCTTTTCGGTCTCTATTTCTTCCTTCTGGTACGGTCACCTAATCATTAAAGAAAGAAAGTGGGTTATTCAACAAACAGCTTCATTTACTCCATATACTTGATAGGCTCAAACTTGATAAATATTGTATAAGACTTAAGAGTACAGGAACAGGACAGGCTCTAGATAGATTGCTTTAGCATTTGAGAGTTTTAGGTCAAGAGCTTATGAAAAATTAATAAGCATAATTCATTAAGGGTCAGTATAACAAAGTAGCCAAACCCCTCATATTCTAGAAAGTGTAATATATACTAGTACTACAATAGCCCAACTCCTCGTATTAGTTCCTTAACTAATATGCATATGAATGAGCATTACAAGCATAGTAGTATATTACAGTAATACACAAACATCAATAAAATCAACACAAATATAGACCCAGTAACTACAATGAAGAATCCATTTAATCCTTACCAAAACTTTTGCACGGGTGATAGACTTTGTTTTTGAATCGATAACATATATCTCCTCAAAATCCAACACAAATTCTGGGTCATTCAATCTTCGATTTCTGTAATGCTTTGTCAGGAAGACCTAGAAGATCCACAAAAGCCAAGAAACAAAGGTGATTACATTGTAAGACAAGATGGGATATGCTGGTTGGTGATTCTGAAAAGAATCTGGAAAAAAGATTTATAGCTTCTGGTCATCGCGATAAGAAGTGTGAAATGGCAAAGAATAGGTCCCTCTACCTTTGAGACTTCTCTCTCAGTTTTATACATAGGATCTCGAGGAGCATCAATAGGAGGTTCAGTCACATTGTAGCATCCATAATCACTCTTTGCACATCGAATGTACTGCACACATTATATTGTAACTATCAAAGGACAGAAAACTTAGGGTATCTAAACATCAGTACTAATACAAGGACAATCATGGATAGAATTTATTATAGAGCTTCATCACACAAATTCTACTCAGCTACACAAAAAATTGTCCATCTATTTTTAACTAGTTACTAAAGAAGAATAGTCAAGAAATCAGCATGGCAACAGTGTTCTACTTCACCTAGTAAGCTTAGGTTATTGGAACAGTATATGAGTTCCCAAATGTTATAAGCCTAAGTTTACAAAACAAGTCCCATTGAGTTCGGAGCCCTTGAATTATCTGGCACTCAGAAAAAAGACGAGCTCCTTCGGTGTAACTGTATCTGCTTAAGGACCCTATTCCTACTTTCTTTTCCAAAGCAAATATTATCACTTACTCCATTGAGCTAAGGGTGATCAGGGATTTAGGCTCCAGTCTACAGGGGTTCCCAAAAGGGGCACATGACCAGTGTGATGAGGGACCATAGTCAGTGGCAAATGATGGTGGAGCAAGTTCATGTAAACTATAGCTACATCATCCATTGAAATTGACAAACCGATGTTCACATAACTCCAAATTTTCCAACGCATTAAATCAAATACTACGCACCTAACTAGACAGGCCTTTATTCTTTCTAAGATAGCACAGCAGATTTTTCAGTAGCTTTGAAAGGCAATGGTTATGTAAGCTATAAACAAATGTTACTGCTACTTAATTTGCCTACATAAGAACAATGGCTACACCCAGTCAGAAACGGAATGAATATCGGCCGACATATCAAGCAACAAACAATTCAAAACACACAAGATAAATCAGGCAGAAGAGCAAGATCAAAATATGAACTAACCTTATCAGGCATGGGAGCCAGGACCTTTGGAATCGAATAAACATCCGTATCCGGTGGTGTAACATACATCTACATCCAAAAACAAGGACATTATAATAATTAACTACATACAACCAATTTCCTAACATAAAACACAATATCAATACACCATAAACAAATTAAGCCACAAAAATCCATATCTCCAAAAAAAGACACTTAGAAAACCAAAAAGTTCTCAACTTTATCTAACCAAACCGCATGATATCTCAAAAAACCCAGTGCTGTGCAACGATTTGACATATTTCCATCTCTACCTTATAACTATTGTACTAGAAAAAAATGAAAAGTTACCAACTTTATAAAATCACATAAATCAATGAAACAAACAAGCCAAATTCAATCACAAACACTGAAAAACCTCATTAAAATTATGAAATACCCAACAACAACATCAATCAAATTCAATCAACATCAATTAATTTATTAATTTATATATTAATTAATAAAGAACCAACAAAAATCCACATTTCCAACTTCAATTACAAAAATGAAAGAAACAACTTATAATTTATTTTTTTTTATTTTTTTTTATATAAATAAAACAGCACCCACTAATAATTTTGTTCAAAATTCACTAACCCAATTACCAAATTCAATTAAAAATCAAAAAAAAAAAAAGAGTAATAATAATTATTAAATGGATTATTAATTACCTCTCTAAAATCGAAGACATCATTATCAGGATCAGGAGGTTTCCTAATAAAGAAATCACAATGATACAAACAAATCTTATGAAACTCATTTTCATTGATTCTGTAATCAACCACTAACTCAGGGTCCCACCCTTGAGTTGAAACAAAGCTCTTACTTTCGGCTAAATTGATTTTCTCATCCCGGCTGCCGCTGAGAGGTTCGTAATCGAGTTCGAAATCTTTTTTGTTATCGACTTCTTCGACTTCATCGTCGTCCATGTCGTAGTCGTTGTCGCCGCCGTCGGGGTCGTCGGAGAAGGCGCGAATGTCGCGGGGTTTGGTGGTGGAGAGAGAGAGGTGGTGGTGGTGGTGGTGGAAGGAGAGAGTTGGAGGTGGAGGAGAGAGAAGTGGGGGTTTTGGCGGGAAGAAGTTTGTAGGGAGGAGGAAGGTGAGGTAGGAGGTTGTGGTCATGGTGGAAGGAATTGAAGTGAGTTAGTGAGTAAGTGAGTGAGTGAGAGGGGAGTTTTAGGAGGGGATAAAAGATGTTAGAATTTATAATATGGTTGAAAGTTGAAACTTAAAATTTGGTACTTTTGTAATTTGTAGTGATGGATTATTCTCAATACCGCATTCGATTTATGGTTACTCTTTGGGTGAGAGCTTTTTTGCTTAAATTTTGCAAAAATTGAAGAACGAGGAATATTTGGGAGGTCTTTCTCTTAATAACGTTGGGAAGAATTACAATTCTCAAGATACCAAATATATCGTCTAACTTAGTAATTCAAGTAATTTTAAAAAAAAAATCCCCACAAAGATGCTTTTTAGAATAGCGGTTTTATTTGTACAAAACCACTAGTCCAATAGCGGTTTACAGAGTAATTATAAAGTTTCTATGCCTTCAACTCCTTCACTGTAATCTTTCTTCATCCCTTTCTACATTGCACCATCTCTTTTCTCCAAAAAATTAAAAAAAAAAACTCTTTCGCCACTATTTCTGTATTTCAAATCAAACTCATAAATCAAATCACCATTTAGAGTAATTCCAAAAAAAAGTTTGCTACCACTCTTTCGCACAAATCAAATCAAAATTACAACTTTTTTTCCAGATTTCCTGATCATTATCATCAAATGTAATTAATTTGTAGGATTTATTAAATAAATCAAGTTTGAGAGTTTGATTCAAATGGTGAGATTGACAGGCTGATGGCTTCCATGTCGTCGGTACCGCCTCTGCCACTAATGTTTTATGTCGCCGCAACCTCATTGATTACTTTAGTTTGCCATTATGCAATATGAATTATAGGTCTGAACAAATTAAAGCTTGTTTTTATTCATTATTTTGTTTAATAACTGTACCGAATCCTGATTTGATTTGGAGGATTACCGCATTGAGTTATGGTTAGATTTGAAGTTAAATATTTGGTTTTGACTTTGGTTTTTGTCTAAGTATCATCAATGGTGCTTTTGGTTTCTTTGTGTTTTTATTTTAGATTTTTTTAAGCATATATTGGAAAATCGCTGTTTAGAATGGCGATTTTGTATTGAACATAAAAAAATATTTATCAAAAGATGACATGGACGGTAATTTTGGAATTGTAAAAAGATCAGCTGTATTTTTGGAATTGTTAATCTTCAATACATTATTAAGGGAAGAAGCTCAAGATTTGGATAGTATTTCAATTTTCACATTTTTGGTGAGAACTAATTTAAAATGAAGGTGAACTTTTTATTAAAAATACGGAGTACTAATTAGGCTATTATCAAATATGAGGAATTTATTTTTAAATTAAAGCCTTAAAGGTACTAATTAACTATGTATAATTCATTGTAAATAGGTTCCAATTTTAACTTGTCTTTTACAACATATACATATAAATTTTGCTTGACACTTAGGCCCTGTTCTCCTCGTCTTATTTTTACTTATTTCAGCAAAAATAAATTCAGTTCAGCAAAAATAACTTCAGATCAGCAAAAATAAGTTCAGTTCAGCAAAAATAAGTTCAGTTCAGCAAAAATCAATTTCAATCCTTAATAAATTGTTAATGATTTCAGCAAAAATAAGTTCAGATAAGTAAAAATAAGTTCAGTTCAGCAAAAATAAGTTCGGATCAGTAAAAATAAGTTCAAATCAGCAAAAATAAGTTGAGGAGAATAGAGCCTTAAGATATCAAAAATAGAAAAAATCAAAAAAAGAAAATATATATACGTAATATTAATCAAGATTTGGTTAATCCATTTACAAGAATATGAAGAGGTGTTGTAGTTATTTCCAACATAACGGTGTATATAATGACCCACATTTAACAAAAAAGAAAAGAAGTTTATGTTCATGTAATGATGTGTAAACAAGTTGAGACGAGATGTACATGCATTGTTTATAAGTCAATACATGTTCATGTAATTTAAACAAGCTCAAGCTTCCCATCAAGTCTTAAAAATTGTTTAAGCTCGACTTGTTTAAACTTTTTAAAGGTTTTGAATTTTTCATTAATATGTAATTATTCTATAAAGTAGATTTTAAAATTTCGACTTTATCCATGTGAAACCCCAAAGTAAAGTGTATTAATAAAACTATAAGTATAATGAACACTCATTTGTAAAATTTTGGAAAACAAATGAGCTGATTTATGAACATATATATCATGCCAGATGTTCATTCATGAACATAAATAAGTCAATATTCATGAGATTTAATTATCGAGTTTTTAATGGGATTAAATGAACAAATATATATGTTCATGTTCAAGCTCATTTAATTTATTAAAAAAGCTCTAAAAGTTGTTTAAGTTTGACTCATTTAATAATTAAATTACCATATATAAATAGTCACGAATTCAATTCCATCGATAGTCTGACCTCAACTAGTTATGGATGAATTTTCTTAAAACATTATTACTTTGATGTCCCTTAATATAATACTTAGTATTGTTTTGGCTTGATTTTTTTTTTTCAAAAAAATAATTCAAAACATTATTGCTAAACAAGTTTAATACTCGTATAATATTTTGTATCTTACAACATCTCTAAAATAAAATGTATTTTCGATCGGTTTAAATTATTACATAATTTGTAATTCTTTTGAAACTTCAAAAGAAATACAAATTTTATTTTGAACAATTATCGATATAATTATCAACATATGAAATATTGATTTATTCTTGATGGTTGCATGTTCAATTCCTTCGACTCCCTTGCAAGATAAATTTTTTTGAAAATAATTATATATTAATATAAAAGTATATTATTATATTAATGAAATAATTTATGGAAAATTGTACTTTTAGAAGCAAAAATTGATGGGCATTACACTTTCTCTTGATGAATTCTCTTTCTATCAGAAACTATTAATTTGGTACAATATCAATCGACCAAAGAATCCTAATTTTGAAGTGGTCTTAGTAGTTCGTACGCAAACATAATTCCATTGCACCGAATGATAATTTTGCACTGTATAAAGTAATGACATTTTTGATATGTCCTTTTAAGTTTTAATGTTGATCACTCACCTTTCATACACAAGAAATTGTTCCCCAATAGGGGCTAAGTGATGATGCCCTTGTTGAATTTGGAGCAAATGGCCTGTTTTGTTCATTGACAACTAAATACTTTTAGATCATGTTAGTGATGAATCTAAAAATATTTTATTTGGTAGTTCTAATCCGCACCATGGTGTAATTAAGAATCTTTGTCGCTTGTATGGTGATGTCATGCTTAATTTAATAGATGATCGGTCAATAAACATGGCTGTTTAAAATTCTAATTTCTGTAGGATTTACTTTCCTTGCTTAGTTTTTGGTATGTATTCTGTCAAGTTTAAGTGTTCAATGTTTTTATTGGAAAGATTTCCATTTCTAATAAATTGAGCAAGAACTTAACGGAGCCTTTAGGCATTTAGCCCGGATCACCCGGAGGGGTTGCTATGAGGCCAGATTTCATGGATTTTCGACTTTGTTTGGACTTTATTATAAATAGTTTTTGTTCCTAGGGTATTGTACGTACCTTTTATCATAATTCTTATTCCTAAATTTCTAGTTTTAGTTCTCTAAGTTAGAAACCTTCAATTATTCATTCAATACTATTCCATGTTTTAATTCAATTCACTTTCTTATTGTTTATTTTTGATTTAGGTTCTTAGTTTGTGTTTTCATTATTAATTAATTGTTATCACTTATTAGTTTTTATTCTTATGCCCTAGAATTCATGTTAATTAGTTTATTTAATTCAATCATGTTTTTAGTTTTAGTTTTATTATCGATTTGCTTCCTGCAGTTTATAATACGCATGAGTAGTTTAATTTTTAGGAATAGGGGATCCATGAGCCGTCCTAATGAATTTGATTGTTAATTGATTAATATGATTTTTGTCGTTTTTGAATTTCTATTATCAGTTTATATTGCTTGCAATTGAATACTGGTCATGTTTAATTGTTAGTTTGATAATTGTGGAAATTGATGCCGAGAGGTAAGATTACCACAATTAGATCACAGGGATAATAGAGAAAACGAGTCTAAGCGAGCGAGAGTCGTTAAAAGAGATTTGTAGGAGTTTAGATTCGAGAGAATTAGTGTGCCTTAATTTAGAGCATCGTTTATTCATTAATCGGTTGTCAATTAGTTCATTGTCGGTTTATAGTGAACCAATGTCCTAGGCTTAGTTTAATTGATTAATTTGTGCTTAATTCCCGTTTTTAGCAATAATTAGTTTATTAGTTGATCACCAATTCAAAGGCCCCTTACAACAATATAACTTTTTAGAATTAGTAGAAATTCAGTTTCTCCATGTAGATCCGATCGCTGCTTCCCTAGTTACAACAGTTGGAGTTTTAGATTTATTTTTGATAGCTACGCGACTATCCCTTTTAGCGTTCATAGTCAAAACGTACAAAATAAATTAAAACGGAAGGAATTGTACCTAAGCGGCTAAGCTTGAAAATACGTATTTTCCTTTTCTTGCTGCAATTTAATTTTTTTTGTTAGCATAGGGCAACACAAATATTAACAGTTCTAATATTTTCAAATCGAGAGGAAAACTTCAACCATATAACCCATCCTTACTCGTCTCCTACTGCTGGCTTGCTACTATCATGGTACATTGGTACCACATGTAAGGAGTAAAAGAAAGCATAGTGATAGAAGTGAGAGGGATACTTTTCACAAGTAGTACAAAATAAAATATGATGATTAGCATGTACTAATTACCATTGAGGCTTTGACCTTTAGCAAAACAACCTATGATCATTGTGCTTAATACACCATCAACAAATGCCAAGTTCACCAACAAACACAAGAAAAAAAAAAAAAACTCTAATTTGTGGCATCTCTTACTTCTCAATTTGGTTGTTGTTTAAATGTACATTGTCATAATTTGTCCTCCACCATTTATTCCCAAAAATTTTTAACCCTAAGCACCCAAAAATTTTGAACCAAATTTATGAATGACCAAACTCCCTCAAATCAAAACATTTTCATTTTGCCCTAATCTCTCCCACATCTCCAAACAATCCCTATCAAAAATAATCACAACACCTCATTCATTCATATCTTTCTCATATCATAAAAAATCCATTTTTTTTAGTACTCCACTTTACCATCTTATCAAAACAAAAATTAATTTCCCCAAATCAAAAACCCCTTTTCTTTGAAAAACACACACAAAAAAATAAATAAAAAAAATTGTACATCAAACCTTCAAAGATTAGAGAGGAGGGAAAAAAAAAAAACCACACACACAGTATGGTAGAGCGCAGCCATCGAACAAGATGAAGAACACAACGTTTCTTCCCGGTTAAAAATAAAATTAAAAACTTCCTTTCTTCTTCGAAACGTTTCGAACCTCCCGCCATTATTACACCTTTATTCTTCTCTTTCCTCTTCCTCCTCCATTTTCTCCTCTCTTCTTCGTTTTTCCCCCAATTATAATTCTTCGAAACGTTTCGTTATTTAGGTTTGGTACTAATTTTCGATTTCTAGGGTTTTTTTTTTGGTTTTGTCAATGGTGGAAGGTGGAAATCAAGGGGAGACGACGTCAGCAACGACGTCATCGTCGAGGTTAACCTCGTCATTCGTTAAAATTGGTGATCGTACGAGGTTTACAGTTGAGTTAAGACCTGGTGAAACTACTATTGTTTCATGGAAGAAGCTTGTTAAAGACGCTGCTAAAGCCGAAGGCGCCACTTCTTCTGCTGCCGCCGCTGTCGCTGCCGCTGCCACAGCTGTTGCTCCTCCTGTTGCTGCACCTGCTGCTGCCGCTGTTGCCGCCGCTCCGCAGGTGGTTCCGAATTCGCTCCCCGCTCTCGAGGCGCGCCTTTCGCCGGTATAATAATAATGCTAATAGTTATATGTTATTGTTGTATGGATTGCAAATTGGAATGTTGAGTAATTAAAAATGTTTTTTTGATTGATGTTTATTTGTGTTGCTGTAATTGCAGTGTTGTTGATTGAATTTATGATTTAAATTGTGATTGTGAATTGAATTGAGGGATTTGTGAGTAGAGAAAAAGGTATGCACTTTGATTGAATTGTGATTGAGGATTGAATTGAGGGATTTGTGAGCAAGGAAATAGATGGGCGCATTGAGTGAGATTGGGTGGTTATGAGTTGTGATTGCTAGGAGAAATGCCGTTGGAGTAAATGCGGCTTTTTTATGATTTGGAGTGTTTGGTTTGTGAAGGATTTTTGTGTTACTCGGTGCCGGATTTGGTGCCAGGATTTTTTAGTTGTAGCTGTGTTAAAGTGATTGGGATTACAGGGCAAGTACATCTAGTTGTAATTTGTGGTTGAATGTGTTAATTTGAGTGTGCATTGTCTATTGTTGATCTTTGATAAGCTGCCCTAATAAGGGATGCTTTGCCGAATGTATTTGTCTTTCATCTGCCGGAATTGATTCATTGGACTATCTATTTTGTGTTCAATGTCTCAAACTTTATAATTTAAATGGATTGACGCTTGGATCATGCCCTCATGGGGGAGGAAAAAACAATCATCAGTTTTTTCAATAATTTCCTTGCATACAGGATTGAGTCGCTTGTCATTTACTTGAACAAGATAACAGCAACAAGATCAAAGTTGCTTGAACTAGACGAGTGTCCTTTTCTCTTCGATTTAAATAGATAGATTAATGTTATTAAAAGCCTTCTTTGGGAAATTTTGGCCTTTCTACTGTCAAAGCATCTGTTAGACTTGTTTGAGCTCATTGTATTAATGATACTTGAGTTCTTTTTATTTGTTAACGCTGTTATAATGTCTACATATTCCATGAGGATACACTATATTGCACATCATTTGAATTTGATGCTGTATGCAAATGTTGTATTGTGGTTTTTTGTAGAAGAAACCTCTTTGATGAAATTGGAAACAGCTTCTTGCTGTGAGAGTGAAGAATCCTTCTTGCTGACTGCTGAGGCATGTCAATATGACTGTTTTTGCTCTACAGTTTTTGCTATATTAGTTGGTAATTTGGAAGATTATCTCTTCTCCCTGCTAACTTTCATAGCACCACTTTATTTGGCCATGAATAAAAAGTGAGCTGGGAGTGCTGATTTACTGTGTTTGAAATAAACCTTTTTATTTCGGAGAGGTTGAAGAGGAAATTTCTGTTAAGTCACCAATTTGTTTCCTTACTTTTACAGGGACAACCTGCTGCGAATGAACTTGATGATGCTCCTGCTCCTAATCGTTTCAGTGCTGTCATCGAGAAGATTGAACGCCTATATACGGTGAGAAGTTTTGGTTAGTTTTAGGAGTTGTGGAATTCCTTGTTGATATTTGCAAGTTGATCCTTTGTGCTAAGGTTGTTTATTTATTGTCAACTTGCCTTCTCAGGGAAAAGATAGTAGTGACGAGGAAGACCTTGATGACATTCCTGATGATGATCAATATGACACAGAAGACTCATTTATCGATGATGCTGAGCTGGTTAGTGCTTGTATCTTTAGTTCAATACTTGTTTGGTTTTAGATTTTTGGTTGGTGCCTGTCACATCTTGTTTTGCTTACTTTAGATTTTGATGCTAATGGTCTCATTGCTGAATTTAAATGTTACTTGACTAGTTGACTCAGTTTGTGACAGTTTGTATTGATAACAGGCTAACAGCTGTATTCGTATCCAGTATATTAACCTTATTTTGCTTGTTCAGGATGAGTATTTTGAAGTTGACAAGTCAAAGACAAAGCATGATGGTTATTTTGTTAATCGGGGGACGTTGGAGAAAGTGTATGCGGTTCTTTCTCTTTTTCTCACACTTATCCAAACAAATAAAGCGGTCTTTTTTCTTAAATTTTATTTATCGTTTTTTTGTTTTCGCTGTTATGAAAAAGTAAAGGAGTATATTTGCTTTCATTTGAAAAGCGAAGCTTCATTCTCTTCAGATCTTAACTTTTGTGAGGTGTTCTTCTTTGCTGCAGTTAGCACCTTCATTTTCTCTAAGTTTGATCTACTTACTTATCTTGTTATATGTCTGTGTCTCCCTTTGTCTCAGAAGCGAGCCTGTGGAATCAGCTAATCAGCAGCCAAAGAAGAGGAGAAGAAAGGAAGTGGCAAAGGCTCCTGGGGAGAATCCTGATGGTCAGCGTCCCAGTAAGAACTTGAAAGTAGGGAAGAAGGGTGGTGGGAAATCTGCAGTATCAGAGGACAAAGATCTTTTGCCTACACCTCAAGAGTCTTCTTCGAAGATATCTGATGACTTGAAGCTTCAAAACCACCAGAAAACTAGTGCTGATCGTAAGTCTTCTTTGGACCCTTCACCGTCGTTGAAGACGTCACACGGTGACACACTCTCAGCTTTAGTAGAGAACAGCGACAAGCATAAAGTTGGGATAGTCCAGGCAAAAAATTCTAGTAGCAAGTTGAAAGAGGCAAGTGAAAATGGTGATAAAATTGAATATTTGCATAAAAGTCAATTCCTCAAAACAAATCATGTCGAAGAGTCTGAATTAATGGTAAATCAGAAGGATAAGAGTGGCATGCGTGAAAGGATAGACCTTAATCTTCCTGACAACAGACAGACTATACAGCCTATGGTAAGCAGCTGTCTTTTTTCCACCCCGCATTACACTTTTGATTTGAGATGTACCACTGTTTTTCTGCTGTTATACTGAGTGCTTTTGTTAGATTGATACTATGTCAGAACTGAAAATAATATCTGCTTTGCAAAGTTTAGTATGCAATATAATGCTTCACCCATCTTTATTGAGCTCTTGGTGGAATCTGAATTCATATATTTGGATTAGTGGAAGTAGGAAGATTAATTTATGGGTAAAACACTGGCTGAATTCCTTTTCCTCTTTCAGTCATTGCCTTTCGAATTATAAAGATCATTTCTTGCTATTAACACATGCTGAAGGTTTGCTCCTTTTTCAACCTTAGATTATTTATTCATTTAGCAGAACTGCAGGTTATATAAATGTGCTATAAGTGTTAGAAATTTTTGAAGCAGTTAGATAAATGACTTATGTTTCATTTGCAGAAGACCTCTGGTGTGAAAAAGGAAGGTTCCAGTGTTAAGCCCAAAGCTAATTTGTTGGAGAAGGCCGTTAGAGAGCTGGAGAAGATGGTTGCAGAATGTGAGTAATTGCAGGTTTTATGGGTGTACTGTATATGTTATGAATCTTGATATGCCTAGGAAGCCAATTAAGTGAAGGTTATATGGAATTTTGAAGTAAGAGGGCGATTTTCATATGTTTGTTAAATGATTGAAGAGTCTTTAATTTCAGACAATAACATGCCATTCGTCAAATTTTTTTCCATGAATTTTGTTTTTTTTTTAAAAGTGAGAGAATTCTGAGTCGCTTCTTCAAACTAGGAATTTAAATCTATTTCTATAATTTGATTGGATCTTGAGATTGATTTTATGATAAATACAGTGGTCATACTCAAGGCTATATGTACCTTGGTTTTTATGTTGTTTATTTTTTTTTTTTTTGGGGAGGGGGGATTGATTAGAAGCAGATGTAAGTTTACTACTCATAATATAATTTTGACACAATTTGACTCAAAAGTATGTAATTCAAGCGATCTCAAAGCTAAAAACATTAGTTTGCTCTTGTAAGTTTGATAATCAATTGTCATCTTATCTACAGTTTTTAGAAGCTTAAATAAATTGGATCATAGGTTAGTATAGAGTTCCTATCATTCATATTATATGTATCCCAAGTAGGATGTGAAATCTGTGCCTAGTAATGACCTTAAGAGTTGCTTTGATCACAGAGTTTAGGTCATAGAATCATAGTAGCCTACGGATTGGGACTATGCAAAGTAAAACTGAAGAAGATTATATTGTAATTTGAACAAGTGAATTTTTATTTTATTGGGACAATCGGAAAATATGTGTACCGAAGTTAAGGTCAGAATTGTAGGATCTTACGGATGGACACTTCCATTACATTCTCCTTTGGCAAGTGCGTTTTTTTAGTTGTGGTTTTGCTGCCAAAGACAATATTAAATAGCAGATATTAATCCACATGATCGCGATGTTATACAGCCAATTAATAGCATTTTATCCTAAATGCTTGTATGTTATTAATAGTGATCAACAAAATAAATTGAGACGTGAAGAAATCCTTGTGACATAGTTAAATTGATTTAATTTTTAAAATAGTGGCAATCTTTCCATTTTAGAAATAATTCATTGATCTACGTGGAAAAAGATCAACTTCACACAACTGTATCATTGGTGTATAGGACTATAGGTGCTGAGCTTTTATTGTTAGTGTTGTATATTCTCTTATCGCTAACCATAATTTGGGTCTTTAAACCTTGCAGCAAGGCCACCAGCTTCAGATGCTCAAGATGCTGACTCATCAGGGCAGGCTATCAAAAGAAGATTGCCTCGTGAAATTAAGCAGAAGCTTGCTAAAGTTGCTAGATTATCGGTACAATATAACCTGAATTCAATTTTGTGTGTATTTTCTGGTTTTTTTTTGTGCATTTTTTTGTAAGAATGAAAGCTCTTTGTTCATGATTTTGCAGCATGCAAGCAACGGTAAGGTGTCAGATGAGCTTCTGAACCGTCTTATGGGTATCCTTGGACATTTAATTCAAGTCAGGACACTAAAGGTAATTTTCTAAACTGCAATTGATGATCTGAGTATAGCAGATTTGGTTGATAAGGAAACGTCTCTTGTGGACAGGTTCTGTTTTTTTTGACTGGTGTGCTTTGCATCAATTATGGGTTTTTTTTTTTTTCCCTTCCCCTATTTTTTTCTTCTCCCATCTTCAGTTGATTATGGTTTTTAGTAAATTTGAATTAAGAGAAAAGTGTTTTGATGGAAGAAGTCGGAGTAATGTCCAGGACTCTTAGCAAGTGAAGAATGCTACAAAGAGCATGTTTATTGTATTGCCTCCTTTTTTTATTGTACTAATAATATTCCTCGCATAAACAACAACCGCAGTGATCCTTGTAGATTCTTACTACTTAACAACATAATCAGATGCATCTTTTCTTTAACTTGGTGCAAGTTTCGGGATACCTATTCAACTCACAATTTTTTATTCCAATGCACATGATGTATGCGAGGAATTAAAAAGTAATTAAGTTCATGCATAGACTTATTAGAAATATGTCCTCTCTCCTGGACCCCATTACTTGCCAAAACCTTTGGACTTGGTTTTTATGGTAGGTGGAATGTAAACTCTATCTGTGATAGTGCAATATAAAATTGAAATTAAGTTTTCTGTTATGCAATTGAAGCAACTTTTGAAACATAAAAAAAACCATTTCAAAAGGGGTAAAGAGAAGATAAGAGAGACATATTTTCAGGTGATAAACTCTTAGTAATATTCTTATATTTCACACACCCTTTTAAATAATATTCAGTCTGCTACGGCTTATTAAGTTATTAGTGTGGTTGCCCCCGATGGTTTTCCTGGAGTTGATTAATGTATTTATCCACTGTTTTGAAAATAATTGAGCTGGATGTAAAGATATTTTAATAATTTTGAAGCACATCCTTGTCTGTTTCTATGGCAGAGGCACCTAAAAATAATGATGACCATGGGCTTGTCCGCCAAACAAGAGAAGATGACAAGTTCCAACTAACAAAGAGGAGGTTATTGAAATGATTAAGCACGTATTCCTTCCCTGATGGTCTAAGGTACGCTCATGCATGCATCTTCAAATTATGTGCATTGCCTGCGTTTAGTGTATTTAGATATTTTGTTGTCTCCTAGACTTTTCTCAAAGCAATGCAGCTGCTGATTTATTATATCTTCTCTTCTTAAACTCCCTTAAATGTCATTTGGGAGAGAGGAGGGTGGCAGAACTGCAGAACCTTAGCTGTAGTTGTTGATTGGGATTGCTCTTTGTTGCCAACCTATGATTGTTGTCTGAGAGACTGGTATCTTTGCTGTTAAGGAGTATTTTCTGGTTTTTAGTGGATTTAAATAAACGGTGGTCAAATTTTGTAGTACTTATTATGTAGCAGAATGAAAATTAAAAAATCACTTTGGGGATCTCAGGTAGTATTATGTTTATATTTTGTTGTGCTGGGGAACTGAACAAAGTTTTCCTGGGAGGAATATTCTATATAAGTTTTAAAATAAATGGTTGAGAGGAATTCGTTTCCCCCCATAGCATTGATAGTTATCAGATTTGTGCGTACGGCAGTTTTATATTTTCAATTACAGTTGAGTCAGTGACCTACATGCATGAAGAAATTGTTTGTTACTGCCGCACAGACTTTGACTCCACTTCAGTTCAAAAAGTGCGACTGTAATATGCATTCTTTTTTTTTGTACCGTTTTGCAGCACTGAGCAGCAGAGTGGAGGATGTGGTAATTTTAAGAATCTGCCAACCAGAAAAGGCATTGAAAGGCAGCTTTGTATGGATACCACATTGAAGACAAGATCTGTGATCTTTACGATATCTTCGTAGTGTATGATCTGAATTATACTCTACTCTTAATTTTCTTCTTTCCCCATTTATGTAATTAAATATCATAAAACAAAAGTTTCTCTGTAGTTTCTCTTTCCTAATCTAGAATAATTCTAATCTTTCCAGGGACTTGATGAGGATCCCACCCCTCAAGTCAGAAAATTATATGCTGAGGTATGTTATTATTTTATTACTCTGTGTCTGCATTATTTTCCCATTTTCTATTTTGGTATCTCCTAGTCTCCTACGAAGCACTGGATCTTCTTTTGTGGTTCTTTATTTTTCTGTGCTGGTCTTGTGCAATATGTTTCTTAAGAAGCTTGATTAGTGTGATATAAGACTGTAAAAAGATGCGTGTATCATCTCTCTGAGTCTGGAGCAAATATAGACGGTGAACTGAAATTTTAGTAGAACAAAGAAACTCTTGCCGAGTTTTTTAATTTCATTCTTTTCGTTCCTTGGCTGCACTTGCTGATTGGGTTGAAATGCGAATCGGAGAATTCTAGGAGCTGCTTATACCCCCTAATGTTCTTAATGGCCCATCTTGTTTAGTTTTTTGTATAAGTTTTTCCCTTTAGTTTGATCAAGTTATCCCTGCTTAGCTATTAGACAACAGATATTATTTTTGAAAACAATAATTTTATGCTTGGCTTTTCTTCTAGTTGGAATTTTTACTTATAAAGCTGAGTCAGTGAAAAAGCACTTTCCCACTCACCTTCTTTATGTAATTTGTTCCCCCTTCACGGTTGCTCTTGGCTATCTGGATGTCTATGATAGGGTTTTGCTTATCTCAATAACGCTTGTAATTTAAGTTTGAAAGAATTATTATTTTGCTCAGGAATTCAAGACTTTTGTTGACATTAGGATGCGTTTTTTTTGTAATCTGCTATTTTGTCACGAGTACTTGACTGCTATCAATCAATCATCACAGCCTTAATCCCAAAAATTTGGGGTCGGCTACATACCAAAATCAATCATTCCAGTGGTCATCCACATAAATTTTCCTCCTCCATCGCCTGCGATTAAGAACCTCATTCTGTTGTAAATCTAAAAGCTTCATATCCTTTTTTACCCCTTCCCACCAAGTCATTTTCGGTCTTCCCCTACCCTCTTTGAGATTTCCATGATCCCAACCTTCCACTCGTCGCACCGGGGCTCCCTCAGTCTCCGTCTCACATGTCCGAACCAGCGCAACGATTCTCCCTTAATTTGCTTGCTATGTCTGCAACCCCAACTTTTTGAGTATTACTTACTTCATTTCTGATTCTATCCCTTAGAGTGTTCCCGCACATCCATCTCAACATCCGCATTTCCGTAACTCATTTTTTTGAATGTGCTCTTCTTGTAAGCCCAACATTCTGTACTTGGTCTTATCGCAGTCCGGTAGAATTTCCCCTTCAACTTTAACGGGATTTTTTTTTGGTCACATAACCACTCCCGTAGCTGCTCTCCATTTTAGCGACCCAGATTTAATCCTATGTCACATCTTGGTCATATCACCATTTCTTTTGGTGTTGTACATCTTTAATTGTCTTATAGATAAATTTTGTTGCTTCTATTTTTTCAGCTTGCTGAACTTTGGCCCAAAGAGTCATGGACAATCATGGGATCAAACGTGCTATTTGTCTGCTAAAGAACGAAGAGGACAGCAAATGAGAAGAATAAGGTGGGATGATATTTGAGTGTATGTGCAATTGTGCACTTGCTGAGCTGTGGAAGTCAACAATGGTTGCCTACCGCAGACTTTTGTTGTTGTGTTTTATATCTGCTATTTGCTTGTTTATTTCCACATCATCCTTTTTTTCTTTCCTTTTGCTGACAGCCGTGGCAGCATGTGTCTGTCCGTTTTGAATTGACACAGAAAGGGCTTATTTCCGCCTTGTGGTTGATGTGGGGTTAGACACTATAGTATCTGTTCACGTGTTAGAATTTTTGAACGTAGCATGACTTGCATAGTTGTGCCTATTTGATATATGATATCCGACATCCTTAATTTAGATGTATACATTTTGTGCCTTGGTGTGTTTTTTTTGATCAGACGCATCCCCATTTATCCCGTGTTTCTGTTTCCTGCCCTTTTACTTCAACATTTATGTCTTAATGCCAACTCAGTCTCACATGGTCAGCTGTGTTTACTCTCTAACTCCTTTGTCCCTATATCTTTTGTTCTATTCTTTCCTTGTCATCTCTATTTCTTTGCCCATCTGTTTTTGTTTAATTCCGGAACTGCTTATGGTGCATAAAAACCTGTGCGCATGATAGGAACGAGAAAGTAGCAACTAGGGTCTTCCTGTCAAAGCTTTCTTCCCGCTGATGCTTGAAATTGTTCTCTACAGTGGCCTTTTGTGACCTGGTTGTTTTCTGCTTGAATGAATATACTCTGCAGATGCTCTTTAATTGGTAATTTCATATACATTTATCCTTGCAGTAGCCTCATTTTGTTTTCTCCATTGCTATGATTATTAATTGATTAGTCATAAACTAATATGGTACTACCATCCGTCACGAACTAGTTGCAACAATCTATTATTTTATACCTCCACAACTATTTATTGTTGCAACTAATGCTGGCGGAGTAGTATATCTTTAACTATATTTATTGGCTTCATTTTTAGAGTGAATGATTGGTGGTTCACTGTTCAAAATTGGACTGGTCCAGAAAAGTGAGAGTTCAAGACTCGGAGATCAGATCGGTTATGTTGGACCAGAAGTGGACCGATAAAACTGGTCCAAAAGTTGGACCTGACTGGTTTTGGCTGGTGTTACTCTTCTTTTCTTTCTTTGTTTTGATAAAATTGAAAAAATTAACATTAATAAAGAATGCTAATTGTTCAATGCCTTTTTTCTGATGGCTTAATTAGATATATCTATATATAGTCATCTTTTGTAAGATATGCAGGAGAAAAATTTATAACTATTGCGAACTTTTAACTAAAAACCCATTCCTGTCCAAGACTGTTGGTCTGTGAGCAGATTTGTGTAAGAAAGTAAAATTCATTTCAACCTGGTGACCAAACCAGTTGGCTGATTGGCTCTGCTCTTGTCCAATCTCTGTTTCACATTAGACCAGAATAATAGGCTGGTCCTTTGACTCCTTCTCGTGTCTGATGATAGAAATTATGATTTCCCTGCATACTTTTAAAACCAGTAGTGTTGAATCAAATTATGTAAAAAAGAATTTTTGATTTTTTTCAAACTATTATACCTCTGTTTTTAAGATTACATGTTTTTAACCTTTTATGATCAATGTATAAGTAAACATATGTCAATATGGATCTCATTTGATTCGTCATTGCATGGGACTTTTTCTTCATGGTGATTTGGCTTTGTATATCTGGTCCCACCATATAAGATGATCATGGGACATGGCTCTGCGAGGGACAGGGACTTGCTTGATTGTATGATGACCTGTTTGCAATCCATGCTCTAGCTATATTAGTGTGAATCTAAGGCTTTTGAATGTTTACTTTTCTACTGATTTTTAGGGATTCGGCTATTAAGCTGAATTAGTCAAATGATTCCCAACAATTGGTTAGTTGGAAAGGCAATTAGTATTATTCATGTCTTACGTCATCGTGCTTTGAGAGCGTCTCCCACTCTATTAGCTAGATACATGGACCATTAAGAACTGATTTATCTTATGCAATTCTAAATCGGCTAGAGTATTACTTGTCAGACATGTTTTTTTTCAACAGGCATTCCATTTCAGTGTATTGCGATGACACTAATGATGGGAACTCTTTCCTTGGGTTTTCATCCTCTTTCAATGTCTTTTTTGACAACTTTCTTTTCCTGAACCCTCTTATCATTTCTATCAGTCTTGACTCTTGAAGTTTGTATGCTGGAGTTATTCAATCCAGCGGTTAATGACCTTTTTGAATGAGATAATTTGTAGTAAATAAATGTTTTCATTTGGTGGGGGTTTTGTTATTGGAAAAGTGGGTCCAACATATTTGATATGCTTGCTGATCACTCGTGGAACTTACTATTGTTTGTTTGGGAGTTGGTAATATATCTGGTCATGAAAATGAGTTTTAGTGTAACTTAGTAGGAAATGATGTAATAGTCTGGGATTATGATCTCATCACACGTTTGTGTTTTCTATCATGTTTTGCCGTTACCATCCTTCCATAGTGGGAAATGGAAATCAATCAGACTAATAACCCATAATGGAGTCGGCTACATAAATTTTCGCCCTCCATCCCCTGAGATCGAGAACCTCATATTCTTGTATATCTAAAAGCTTCATATCCTTTCTAACCCCTTCCCACCAGTCATTTTCGGTCTCCCCCTCCCTCACATAGACAATTTGGGGTTGAATTAGAATCATCTTAGATGAACATTATGTATCCTTCTGAAATTACATAGAGATATGTCCTCATTATCTCGTTCATGACCGTTGCCAACGAGCTGGAAATGGTAAAGAATCTTTTCAGTTCATTAGTTCATGCCCTAATTTCCAGAATTGGGCATAAGCGTTGAACTCTGAAACATTAAATGCTATGAGCCTATGATGATGCCTTTAAAGTTGGATTTGTCTTAAACAATTTGCTTGCTGTTCGCAGGATCAGAAAAGGTCAAGAGGAAAAGTGCCTGCTGTAAGTGCAGAGGAAATTGTCCGTGTTGAGTCTACTTCAGCTTTTCAATCACAATACGTGGATGTGAAGTGTGGTTTCTGACCCTGTGGCAACTGGTGTAAGTCACAAAATATATTTCCACTCTTGCTGGTAATGCACCTGCACATGCTCATGGAATTACAACTGCAACTGGGATCAACGCTCCAGGTATAGCCTCTTCAGTGTCTCTTCTCCTTCACAGAATGTGTTCACTTTGGAACGTCCGAAGCAGAGAATCAAAGGCAGCACACAAAATTCTCCGCGTCCTGAGAAGATTGTGGACGTGGGTGTAAAGAAAAGGTAAGAGAAGGCAGAAAATCTTATGGGAGAGTTTACCTTGCGTCCGGAGAAGTTGTCTTCTCATCAAGGGGATGATAGACAAAAACAGCACAAGCATGCTTCAGGACAACTCCAGAATGTTTCCGTAACTCAAACTCAAGTTACAATGAATCTGATATGAGCCGTTGACGAGACATACATACTTCACATCATGATCATGCTTGTGTTACAACGTTTTTATTTTCCATCTTTCAAATCTCTCATTTTCCCAATTATCGCCCGCGAGATTAGCCAGTTTTGTAATTATTGTTTCTTTCGCTTTGATCAGAAGCTCATTTTATATTATTGATAGAGTAACATAGAGCTGAAGGCGTGTAGCTTATAATCTTTTTATACATCCTTCTTTAGAATCGTTGCTTCCTAGTTTCATGTGCTGTATTCGATAACTTTAACTGGTTCATCGATTCTCTTATAAGTTGGTAAGTGTGCATATGGTTACGATAAGGCAAATCTTGATACCCCTGTTGAGACATCTTAGCCTTTTGGGCATAGCAAGCCTTGGTAACAGCTGATCTTTGGTTAGAAATTTAGCTTTGGCTGATATTTTGGATGGAAACTTAGCTTTGGCTGTTAGTATCTGCTCAAGTGTACAGACTGAATTTTTTGAGTTGACTTTATTGGAAATTTCACAGGATACTTGTGTACTAATGCAAAGTTCACCTCTTGGCTTGAACTTTTTGAATAGCTTGCTTTCCTTTTGTATTTTCAAAAATGTACTGTTCATTGTTTGCACAAAAATGTTCTATATTGATGTAGCCTAGGAATACAAGTGCCTACTACTTAATTATTTTGATAAGGTTTACTTTTAATTCAATACCTTGATTGTTTAGCGTTTCATTATGGAAAAATCTTTTAATTGCTTTCAATACACAAAACATAATATAGTCTATGAGGTCTTGTTTAATTCATTTCAACGAGTATGTTATTAATATTCAATTATTTATATTCTTTACATGTATACAACAAGAGATATTTTAAGGTCAATAAGTGCATTATATGTGCAAGTCAAACGTATCAAACAATAGAAACAGAGGGAGTATGTTTAAGATATGAAGTAGATAATTTGAAGTAGTGATAAATTAAAAGTAGAGTTGGGCTAGAATGAGAGCATTTTTTTGGGACTTGAACCAATCATTCGGACTTAAAAACGTACATTAGTTGACTTAAATTTAAAATTAATTTTATGATTTGAAAATATACACGGTTAGTTGAAAAATAACTATTGTGATTTGATAATTCTGTTTGCTTGAAGAAAAAAATTTATAATATTGCAAAAATGTTTCTCCTTTGCCATGCAAATCGAGATCTATATTTTATCAAGAATTTGCGATAAATTTGGTGAATGTCTGTGGGATATACGTAGTACCTATCATTGTTTGGATTGTCAATTCAATGTCACCAACGACTTGTATATACTACATAATACATATTTTGATGAAGTGAAAGATTGTACATGAGGTAAGCATTTTTTAGACATAGAAAAAAAGAGGTAAAAATTTTTTTTTCGAGTATCCATCACTTTGAGTCTACAACCTTAACATTTTTCTAATAGAATGCCCTTGAATGTGCGGAGACTAAGTACAATTTTGGCTTTACATAACAAATAACGACCATTCTCTGATCCAATCTAATAGTACCTGTATAACTTGATGTTTATTTGGAGAAAAACTTTATCACCTTACCAATAAAAATATACATTCTTATATTATGAGATTAAAAAAAAATGACCCTAAAATCCTACTCAACACAAATAAATTTTTTTGTATAAATAAAACTCTATTAACAACATTTTTGTTACGCTACGATGATTATTTTATAATTTTCCGCCACAAAAAATAAGAACCCCTCTAGACCCTGCCCTAAAAAATTTCATTCGGAAGATTTAAGCCATGTTTGGTGAACCAAATTTCATCCAAATACACTGCAAATCTGCAATTGATAATACTTCTCACTTTCCCCGCGTCTCTTCTCTTCCTTAATTTTGATTTTTTCAACCCCCAACACACAAACTTTCATTCTCTCACTTCAACTTCACCTCAAATTCAAACTTTCTCTCTCCTCATTCCTCTTCATCTTCATCTTCTTCAAATTAAATTTCCGAAAAGTGAATTCAAACCATTAAAGGTTCAAACGTATTCATGTCACGAAACTTAGTACCTCCTGAATTCTTCGATTCTTTAATTGATGCCCTAATTTTAATGGCGCTAATGTCCCAACATTGTTGCGATCCTTCTCGTAACTCTCCTCACGATTTCCCACGTCATCTCTTCTCCTCTACATTCTCCATTTCTCTCTCTCTCTTCTTCCTTTTCATTTTTCTGATTTTTTTTTTTTTTGTTTCTGAGTTATTATATTATTTTATTTTTTTTTGTGGCAGGAGAAATTCTAGGATTTGCGCGCTAAAAGTGTGCATTTAGTTGGTAATTTCTCTCAATTTTCTATAATTATGCTGTTTTATACTGTGTGGATTCAATTTTGTTTACTTACCTCCACCACGAATTAATTACAACAATTCATTATTCGTGGCGGAGTTTGGTATATTTTTTTTTTTGTGTGGGTGGCAAAATGTTACTGTTTCAATTGTTGTAGAGAAGGTGAATATGATTGAGGAATTATTATGGTATTTGTACATGTTTGAGAAAATTGAACTGTTTTCGGCGTATAAGAGGTGTTATACATTGTATAGTTTTTGAGGAATTAGCTATATATTTTTCTTTGGAATCCTACTTGTATGTATGCCTATGATATGGTTTTTGTTGAGGGTTTTCGGTGTCGCTGTGTAGTGTAGGTTGTGGTAACGACGTGTTGAATGGTCGATGCTTGTGTATAGTCCTTGTTTTGTGTTTTTTGAAACATACTTCTATTTGTGTGAATTTAGTTTTGTCATTCACATATTCTGCATTCATAAGTTCCTCAACAGTAATTTTGGTAATTGTATCGATTCGTACTAATTTTTCATTCACACTATTTTCTTAGTTGTTTTGGAACTTTTTAGGGAACGAACTGTCTACATAGAGTTGTTTTATCATTTGATTTGATCAATTGAAAACATTTTCTCCCCAAAATTGGGAGGGAAACACTTTCCCCAATATTGAAGGAAACTTTTACCTTCAAGATTAAAGTAATTGATTTTCAGTTCAACCAAACAATGGAAAATGTTTAAAGAAAAATCATTTTCCATGCCACAAAACAACCGAGAAGTTTTCATGAAATGAGTTTTTTATTTTACAAAATGGTTTTTCTTGGAAAACCATTTCCATTTGAAAAAATGTTGTTATTCACACCTACCTAACGGAGCCCAAATGAAAGATATGGAAGTATATGGACTAACAATAATTAGTTTGTTTGGATAACAAAGTGAGAGGGAGAAGACGGTAGGGTGATGAAGGGGAGGAAGGGAAAGGAAGGAGAGGGAAAATAATAAGTTTTTCCTTCCAAATCTCTCCATTGTTGAGAGATCGATTTCTACATTTAATAACCACTCCATTCCATCTTTCCTCATTAGTTTTCCAAATAAAGGAAACTTTAAATATCCCTCCATTTCCCTTCCCTTCCCTTCCTTTCCCCTCATTTCCTTCAATCCAACCACGATAAAAGTTGGTATGGAAAAATTTGGAACATTTGGGATTTTGGGATGAGTTTGAGGTTGAGGAGACCATATGAATGCAATGATAGTCTTATTTCAAATGTACTTTTTGGATGAGTTTAATAGTGTGATCCCGTCTGTGTATTAGTTCTACAATAGAAATAGAGAAAGTGTTGAGACATTGAGGATATGCTGTTGGATTAGTAAGATGGGGTTAAAAGTTTGAACTGATGGGATTCAATTCAACTTAGTAGTTGGTTCGGATTATGAAGTGATGCAGTTTCTGTCAAAGAACTAATGTTTCTTGATCTAGTTTTTCTTTCCGCTCCATCCATTGTTTCTATAAGTTTATAGTCATTGTGACAGTCTGAAGTCTGATATACCACCATGAAGTGAACTTGGGGACTGTAGAACTTTAAGCTACAATTTCTGTGTAATTGTATATCTGAATCGTGTTGCTAATGAACTACACCTTGAAAATGAGATAGTGTACGTGGTTGACATCGTAAATTTTGTAGCACAATTTTGCTTTAAATGTGTATCTGCAATTCTGTTATCAATGATATGAGCACTTGAAAATGGGAGTGTACCTGATTGTAATTTGCATCAAGCAGCTGACATTGCGATTTGGAGACTGATTCATTCATGTTGCACCAAAAAACCATCTTCCTTACACAAATGTTGGTATATTGTTTCTGTACCCATGTTGATTATTGAGCATTAATAGATGCTGCCTCTTAGTTGCTGAATCTCTAAGAACTATCGTTATTAAGTCCATAAGCTTGTCAAACTCAAAAATTATTCTAGTTTCTTCTTAAAAACTTGCATTTGTAAAATACTTGATTAGGTACTGATTAAGTCTAACTCTCGAGTGACAAATTTTATTATGTTTGAATTATAAGAGAATAATCAGTAAAGATAAACGAATGACTGTCTTCCTCATTCAAAAAAGTTTCCATAAGTTTTGTAGTCTTATTCATTATTCTTCCATCTCGTGTATTTTCTCTCTATTATATTAGTTGCATCACTCTAAAAGTACAGTTTCTGAGACAATTTTTAGAGGCAGTAAATAAGTGGGTAAAGAATAGGTTATTAAGCTTGTGGGGACCATTAAGAAAGTTGTTTTGGTTTTTCTTTTTTTTTTTTTGGTTGAGAGGGAGAAGGGCACCCTCGTGAAAAAAATTATTGTAGGTAATTTTTTAGAGTTAAGGATATTTATCTACTTTCACATGCAAAAGTTTTACCAAATTAGAAGTTAAAAAAAAGCGAGATGAATTGTTTTGATACAACCATATTAAGAACGTAAAGCAACCAAAAAAGTAAAGCAACTTCAATGCAGAGGAAGTGGAAAGACTTTTGTATATTCTGCTAAAGGAGATGTCACACTAGCTGGAAATTTTCTTCTCTTGATTTGTTTTTTTTTTGATATATCTTTGATACTAATTGTATGAAATTGTAAGCATGTGATGAGGTAGGTGAGAAAAATTGTTTCTTCATGACCTATTTTTCTAATGTTTATAGAGACGTGGG
>PYUH01000352.1:1270286-1314265 GCA_016808085.1 Suaeda aralocaspica
TTTTTTTTTTTTTTGGGGAGGGGGGATTGATTAGAAGCAGATGTAAGTTTACTACTCATAATATAATTTTGACACAATTTGACTCAAAAGTATGTAATTCAAGCGATCTCAAAGCTAAAAACATTAGTTTGCTCTTGTAAGTTTGATAATCAATTGTCATCTTATCTACAGTTTTTAGAAGCTTAAATAAATTGGATCATAGGTTAGTATAGAGTTCCTATCATTCATATTATATGTATCCCAAGTAGGATGTGAAATCTGTGCCTAGTAATGACCTTAAGAGTTGCTTTGATCACAGAGTTTAGGTCATAGAATCATAGTAGCCTACGGATTGGGACTATGCAAAGTAAAACTGAAGAAGATTATATTGTAATTTGAACAAGTGAATTTTTATTTTATTGGGACAATCGGAAAATATGTGTACCGAAGTTAAGGTCAGAATTGTAGGATCTTACGGATGGACACTTCCATTACATTCTCCTTTGGCAAGTGCGTTTTTTTAGTTGTGGTTTTGCTGCCAAAGACAATATTAAATAGCAGATATTAATCCACATGATCGCGATGTTATACAGCCAATTAATAGCATTTTATCCTAAATGCTTGTATGTTAT
Organism: Suaeda aralocaspica; assembly: GCA_016808085.1. NCBI lineage: Eukaryota > Viridiplantae > Streptophyta > Magnoliopsida > Caryophyllales > Amaranthaceae > Suaeda > Suaeda aralocaspica. The sequence goes on from PYUH01000352.1 coordinate 1,270,898, forward strand.
TAATAGTGATCAACAAAATAAATTGAGACGTGAAGAAATCCTTGTGACATAGTTAAATTGATTTAATTTTTAAAATAGTGGCAATCTTTCCATTTTAGAAATAATTCATTGATCTACGTGGAAAAAGATCAACTTCACACAACTGTATCATTGGTGTATAGGACTATAGGTGCTGAGCTTTTATTGTTAGTGTTGTATATTCTCTTATCGCTAACCATAATTTGGGTCTTTAAACCTTGCAGCAAGGCCACCAGCTTCAGATGCTCAAGATGCTGACTCATCAGGGCAGGCTATCAAAAGAAGATTGCCTCGTGAAATTAAGCAGAAGCTTGCTAAAGTTGCTAGATTATCGGTACAATATAACCTGAATTCAATTTTGTGTGTATTTTCTGGTTTTTTTTTGTGCATTTTTTTGTAAGAATGAAAGCTCTTTGTTCATGATTTTGCAGCATGCAAGCAACGGTAAGGTGTCAGATGAGCTTCTGAACCGTCTTATGGGTATCCTTGGACATTTAATTCAAGTCAGGACACTAAAGGTAATTTTCTAAACTGCAATTGATGATCTGAGTATAGCAGATTTGGTTGATAAGGAAACGTCTCTTGTGGACAGGTTCTGTTTTTTTTGACTGGTGTGCTTTGCATCAATTATGGGTTTTTTTTTTTTTCCCCTTATTTTTTTCTTCTCCCATCTTCAGTTGATTATGGTTTTTTAGTAATATTTGAATTAAGAGAAAAGTGTTCTTGATGGAAGAAGTCGGAGTAATGTACCAGGACTCTTAGCAAAGTGATAGAATGCTACAAAGAGCAATGTTTATTGTATTGCCTCCTTTTTTTATTGTACTAATAATATTCCTCGCATAAACAACAACCCGCAGTGATCCTTGTAGATTCTTACCTACTTAACAAACATAATCAGATGCATCTTTTCTTTAACTTGGTGCAAGTTTCGGGGATACCTATTCAACTCACAATTTTTTATTCCAAATTGCACATGATGTATGCGAGGAATTAAAAAGTAATTTAAGTTTCAATGCATAGACTTATTAGAAATATGTCCTCTCTCCTGGACCCCATTACATTGCCAAAAACCTTTGGACTTGGACGTTTATGGTAGGGTGGAATGTAAACTCTATCTTGTGATAGTGCAATATAAAATTGAAATTAAGTTTTCTGTTATGCAATATGAAGCAACTTTTGAAACATAAAAAAAACCATTTCAAAAAGGGGTAAAGAGAAGATAAGAGAGACATATTTTCAGGTGATAAACTCTTTAAGTAATATTCTTATATTTCACACACCCTTTTAAATAATATTCAGTCTGCTACTGCTTATTAAGTTATTAGTGTGGTTGCCCCCGATGGTTTTCCTGGAGTTGATTAATGTATTTATCCACTTGTTTTGAAAATAATTGAGCTGGATGTAAAGATATTTTAATAATTTTGAAGCACATCCTTGTCTGTTCTATGGCAGAGGCACCTAAAAATAATGATGACCATGGGCTTGTCCGCCAAACAAGAGAAAGATGACAAGTTCCAACTAACAAAGAAGGAGGTTATTGAAATGATTAAAGCACGTATTCCTTCCCTGATGTCTAAGGTACGCTCATGCATGCATCTTCAAAGTATGTGCATTTGCCTGCGTTTAGTGTATTTAGATATTTTGTTGTCTCCTAGACTTTTCTCAAAGCAATGCAGCTGCTGATTTATTATATCTTCTCTTCTTAAATCTCCCTTAAATGTCATTTGGAGAGAGGGATGGGTGCAGAACTGCAGAACCTTAGCTGTAGTTGGTGATTGGGATTGCTCTGTGTTGCCAACCTATGATTGTTGGCTGAGAGACTGGGATATCTTTGCTGTTAAGGAGTATTTTCTGGTTTTTAGTGGATTTAGAATAAACGGTGGTCAAATTTTGTAGTACTTATTATGTAGCAGAATGAAAATTAAAAAATCACTTTGGGGATCTCAGGTAGTATTATGTTGTATATTTGTTGTGCTGGGGAACTGAACAAAGTTTTCCTGGGAGGAATATTCTATATAAGTTTTAAAATAAATGGTTGAGAGGAATTCGTTTCCCCCCATAGCATTGATAGTTATCAGATTTGTGCGTACGGCAGTTTATATTTTCAATTACAGTTGAGTCAGTGACCTACATGCATGAAGAAATTGTTTGTTACTGCCGCACAGACTTTGACTTCCACTTCAGTTCAAAAAGTGCGACTGTAATATGCATTTCTTTTTTTGTACCGTTTTGCAGGCAGCTGAGCAGCAGAGTGGAGGATGTGGTAATTTTCAAGAATCTGGCCAACCAGAAAAGGCATTGAAAGGGCAGCTTTGTATGGATACCACATTGGAAGACAAGATCTGTGATCTTTACGATATCTTCGTAGATGTATGATCTGAATTACTCTACTCTTAATTTTCTTCTTTCCCCATTTATGTAATTAAATATCATAAAACAAAAGTTTCTCTGTAGTTTCTCTTTCCTAATCTAGAATAATTCTAATCTTTCCAGGGACTTGATGAGGATGCCACCCCTCAAGTCAGAAAATTATATGCTGAGGTATGTTATTATTTTATTACTCTGTGCTGCATTATTTTCCCATTTTCTATTTTGGTATCTCCTAGTCTCCTACGAAGCACTGGATCTGTCTTTTGTGGTTCTTTATTTTTACTGTGCTGGTCTTGTGCAATATGTTCTTAAGAAGCTTGTATTAGTGTGATATAAGACTGTAAAAAGATGCGTGTATCATCTCTCTGGAGTCTGGAGCAAATATAGACGGTGAACTGAAATTTTAGTAAGAACAAAGAAAACTCTTGCCGAGTTTTTTAATTTCATTCTTTCGTTCCTTGGCTGCACTTGCTGATTGGGTTGAAATGCGAATCGGAGAATTCTAGGAGCTGCTTATACCCACTAATGTTCTTAATGGCCCATCTTGTTTAGTTTTTGTATAAGTTTTCCCTTTAGTTTGATCAAGTTATTCCCTGCTTAGCTATTAGACAGACAGATATTATGTTTGAAAACAATAAATTTTATGCTTGGCTTTTCTTCTAGTTGGAATTTTTACTTATAAAGCTGAGTCAGTGAAAAAGCACTTTCCCACTCACCTTCTTTATGTAATTTGTTCCCCCTTCACTGTTGCTCTTGGCTATCTGGATGTCTATGATAGGGTTTTGCTTATCTCAATAACGCTTGTAATTTAAGTTTGAAAGAAATTATATTTTGCTCAGGTAATTCAAGACTTTTGTTGACATTAGGATGCGTTTTTATTTGTAATCTGCTATTTTGTCACGAGTACTTGACTGCTATCAATCAATCAATCACAGCCTTAATCCCAAAAATTTGGGGTCGGCTACATGAACCAAAATCAATCATTCCATGTGGTCATCCACATAAATTTTCCTCCTCCATCGCCTGCGATTAAGAACCTCATTCTGTTGTAAATCTAAAAGCTTCATATCCTTTTTTACCCCTTCCCACCAAGTCATTTTCGGTCTTCCCCTACCTCGTTTGAGATTTCCATGATCCCAACCTTCCACTCGTCGCACCGGGGCTCCCTCAGGTCTCCGTCTCACATGTCCGAACCAGCGCAAACGATTCTCCCTTAATTTGCTTGCTATGTCTGCAACCCCAACTTTTTGAGGTATTACTTCATTTCTGATTCTATCCCTTAGAGTGTTCCCGCACATCCATCTCAACATCCGCATTTCCGTAACTCATATTTTTTGAATGTGCTCCTTCTTGTAAGCCCAACATTCTGTACTTGGTCTTATCGCAGTCCGGTAGAATTTCCCCTTCAACTTTAACGGGATTTTTTTGGTCACATAACACTCCCGTAGCTGCTCTCCATTTTAGCGACCCAGATTTAATCCTATGTGTCACATCTTGGTCAATATCACCATTCTTTTGGTGTTGTACATCTTTAATTGTCTTATAGATAAAATGTTGTTGCTTCTATTTTTCAGCTTGCTGAACTTTGGCCCAAAGGAGTCATGGACAATCATGGGATCAAACGTGCTATTTGTCGTGCTAAAGAACGGAAGAGGACAGCAAATGAGAAGAATAAGGTGGGATGATATTTGAGTGTATGTGCAATTGTGCACTTGCTGAGCTGTGGAAGTCAACAATGGTTGCCTACCGCAGACTTTTGTTGTTGTGTTTTATATCTGCTATTTGCTTGTTTATTTCCACATCATCCTTTTTTTCTTTCCTGTTGCTGACAGCCTGGCAGCAGTGTCTGTCCGTTTTGAATTGACACAGAAAGGGCTTATTCCGCCTTGGTGGTTGATGTGGGGTTAGACACTATAGTATCTGTTCACGTGTTAGAATTTTTGAACGTAGCATGACTTGCATAGTTGTGCCTATTTGATATATGATATCCGACATCCTTAATTTAGATGTATACATTTTTGTGCCTTGGTGGTGTTTTTTGATCAAGACGCATCCCATTTATCCCGTGTTTCTGTTTCCTGCCCTTTTACTTCAACATTTATGTCTTAATGCCCACTCAGTCTCACATGGTCAGCTGTGTTTACTCTCTTATACTCCTTTTGTCCCTATATCTTTTGTTCTATTTCCTTGGTCATCTCTATTTCTTTGCCCATCTGTTTTTGTTTAACCGGAAACTGCTTATGGTGCATAAAAACCTGTGCGCAATGATAGGAACAGAGAAAGTAGCAACTAGGGTCTTCCTGTCAAAGCTTCTTCCGCTGATAGCTTGAAATTGTTCTCTACAGTGGCCTTTTGTGACCTGGTTGTTTCTGCTTGAATGAATATACTCTGCAGATGCTCTTTTAATTGGTGAATTTTCATATACAATTTATCCTTGTAGCAGTAGCCTCATTTTGTTTTCTCCATTGCTATGATTATTAATTGATTAGTCATAAACTAATATAAGGTACTACCTCCGTCACGAACTAGTTGCAACAATCTATTATTTTATACCTCACAAACTATTTTATTGTTGCAACTAATGCGTGGCGGAGGTAGTATATCTTTAACTTATATTTATTGGCTTCATTTTTTAGAGTGAATGATTGGTGGTTCACTGGTCTAAAATTGGACTGGTCCAGAAAAGTGAGAGTTCAAGACTCGGAGATCAGATCGGTTATGTTGGACCAGAAGTGGACCGATAAAACTGGTCCAAAAGTTGGACCTGACTGGTTTTGGCTGGTGTTACTCATTTTCTTCTTTGTTTTGATAAAATTGAAAAAATTAACATTAATAAAAGAATGCTAATTGTTCAATGCCTTTTTTCTGATGGCTTAATATAGATATATCATAATATAGTCATCTTTGTAAGATATGCAGGGAGAAAAATTTATAACTATTGCGAACTTTTAACTAAAAACCATTCCTGTCCAAGACTGTTGGTCTGTGAGCAGATTGTGTAAGAAAGTAAAAATTCATTTCAACCTGGTGACCAAACCAGTTGGCTGATTGGCTCTGCTCTTGTCCAATCCTGTTTCACATTAGACCAGAATAATAGGCTGGTCCTTTGACTCCTTTCGGGTCTGATGATAGAAATTATGATTTCCCTGCATACTTTTAAAACCAGTAGTGTTGAATCAAAATTATGTAAAAAAAGAATTTTTGATTTTTTCAAACTATTATTACCTCTGTTTTTAAGATTACATGTTTTAACCTTTTATGATCAATGTATAAGGAAACATATGGTCAATATGGATCTCATTTGATTCGTCATTGCATGGGACTTTTTCTTCATGGTAGATTTGGCTTGTATTATCTGGTCCCACCATATAAGATGATCATGGGACATGGCTCTGCGAGGGACAAGGGACTTGCTTGATTGTATGATGACCTGGTTTGCAATCCATGCTCTAGCTATATTAGTGTGAATCTAAGGCTTTTGAATGTTACTTTCTACTGATTTTTAAGGGATTCGGCTATTAAGCTGAATTAGTCAAATGATTCCCAACATATTGGTTAGTTGGAAAGGCAATTAGTATTATTCATGTCTTACGTCATCTGCTTTGAGCGTCTTCCCACTCTTATTAGCTAGATACATGGACCATTAAGAACTGATTTATCTTATGCAATTCTAAATCGGCTAGAGTATTACTAGTGTCTAGACATGTTTTTATTTCAACAGGCATTCCATTTCAGTGTATTGCGATGACACTTAACTGATGGGAACTCTTTCCTTGGGTTTTCATCCTCTTTCAATGTCTTTTTTGACAACTTTCTTTTCCTGAACCCTCTTTCATTTTCTATGCAGTCTTGACTCTTGAAGTTTGTATGCTGGAGTTATTCAATCCAGCGGTTAATGACCTTTTTGAATGAGATAATTTGTAGTAAATAAATGTTTCATTTGGTGGGGTTTTGTTATTGGAAAAGTGGGTCCAACATATTTGATATGCTTGCTGATCACTCGTGGAACTTACTAATTGTTTGTTTGGGAGTTGGTAATATATTCTGGTCATGAAAATGAGTTTTAGTGTAACTTAGTAAGGAAATGATGTAATAGTCTGGGATTATGATCTCATCACACGTTTGTGTTTTCTTCATGTTTTGCCGTTACCATCCATTACCATAGTGGGAAATGGAAAATCAATCAGAGCCTTAACCCAATAATGGAGTCGGCTACATAAATTTTCGCCCTCCATCCCCTGAGATCGAGAACCTCATATTCTTGTATATCTAAAAGCTTCATATCCTTTCTAACCCCTTCCCACCAAGTCATTTTCGGTCTCCCCCTACCTCACATAGACAATTTGGGGTTGAATTAGAATCATCTTAGGATGAACATTATGTATCCTTCTGAAATTACATAGAGATATGTCCTCATTATCATCGTTCATGACCGGTTGCCAAACGAGCTGGAAATGGTAAAAGATCTTTTCAGTTCATTAGTTCATGCCCTAATTTCCAGAATTGGCATAAGCAGTTGAACTCTGAAACATTAAATGCTATGAGCCTATGATGATGGCCTTTAAAGTTGGATTTGTCTTAAACAATTTGCCTTGCTGTTCGGCAGGATCAGGAAAAGGTCAAGAGGAAGAAGGTGCCTGCTGTAAGTGCAGAGGAAATTGTCCGTGTTGAGTCTACTTCAGCTGTTCAATCACAATACGTGGATGTGAAGGTGGTTTCTGACCCCTGTGCAACTGGTGTAAGTCAACAAAATAGATTTTCCACTCTTGCTGGTAATGCACCTGCACATGCTCATGGAATTACAACTGCAACTGGGATCAACGCTCCAGGTATAGCCTCTTCAGTGTCTCTCCCTTCAACAGATGTGTTCACTTTGGAACGTCCGAAGCAAGAGAAATCAAAGGCAGCACACAAAAATTCTCCGCGTCCTGAGAAGATTGTGGACGTGGGTGTAAAGAAAAAGGTAAAGAAGAAGGCAGAAAATCTTATGGGAGAGTTACCTTTGCGTCCGGAGAAGTTGTCTTCTCATCAAGGGGATGATAGACAAAAACAGCACAAGCATGCTTCAGGACAACTCCAGAATGTTTCCGTAACTCAAACTCAAGTTACAATGAATTCTGATATGAGCCGTTGACGAGACATACATACTTCAACATCATGATCATGCTTGTGTTACAAAGTTTTATTTTCCATCTTTCAAATCTTCATTTTTCCCAATTATCGCCTCAGCGAGATTAGCCAGTTTTGTAATTATTGTTTCTTTCGCTTTGATCAGAAGCTCATTTATATTATTGAGTAGAGTAACATAGAGCTGAAGGCGTGTAGCTTATAATCTTTTTATACATCCTTTCTTTTAGAATCGTTGCTTCCTAGTTTCATGTGCTGTATTCGATAACTTTAACTAGGTTCATCGATTTCTCTTATAGAGTTGGTAAGTTGTGCATTATGGTTAAAGATAAGGCAAATCTTGATACCCTGTTGAGACATCTTAGCCTTTTGGGCATAGCAAGCCTTGGTAACAAGCTGATCTTTTGGTTAGAAATTTAGCTTTGGCTGATATTTTGGATGGAAACTTAGCTTTGGCTGTGTAGTATCTGCTCAAGTGTACAGACTGAATTTTTTGAGTTGACTTTATTGGAAATTTCACAGGATACTTGTGTACTAATGCAAAGTTCACCTCTTGGCTTTGAACTTTTTGAATAGCTTGCTTTCCTTTTGTATTTTCAAAAAATGTACTGTGCATTGTTTGCACAAAATGTTCTATATTGATGTAGCCTAGGAATACAAGTGCCTACTACTTAATTATATTTGATAAGGTTTACTTTTAATTCAATACCTTTGATTGTTAGCGTTTCATTATGGAAAAATCTTTTAAATTGCTTTCAATACACAAAACATAATATAGTCATATGAGGTCTTGTTTAATTCATTTCAACGAGTATGTTATTAATATTCAATTATTATATTCTTTACATGTATACAACAAGAGATATTTAAGGTCAAATAAGTGCATTAATATGTGCAAGTCAAAACGTATCAAACAAATAGAAACAGAGGGAGTATGTTTAAGATATGAAGTAGATAATTTGAAGTAGTGATAAATTAAAAGTAGAGTTGGGCTAGAATGATGAGCATTTTTTGGGACTTGAAACCAATCATTCGGACTTAAAAACGTACATTAGTGACTTAAATTTAAAATTAATTTTATGATTTGAAAAATATACACGGTTAGTTGAAAAATAACTATTGTGATTTGATAATGTCTGTTTGACTTGAAGAAAAAAATTTATAATATTGCAAAAATGTTCTCCTTTGCCAATGCAAATCGAGATCTATATTTTATCAAGAATTTGCGATAAATTTGGTGAATGTCTTTGGGATATACGTAGTACATATCATTGTTGGATTGTCAATTCAATGTCACAACGACTTGTATATACTACATAATACATAATTTGATGAAGTGAAAGATTGTACATGAGGTAAGCATTTTTAGACATAGAAAAAAAGAGGTAAGAATTTTTTTTTCGAGTATCCATCACTTTGAGTACTACACCTTAACATTTTTCTAATAGAATGCCCTTGAATGTATGCGGAGACTAAGTAGCAATTTTGCTTTACATAACAAAATAACGACACATTCTCTGATCCAATCTAATAGTACTCTGTATAACTTGATGTTTAATTTGGAGAAAACTTTATCAACCTACCAGATAAAAATATACATTCTTATATTATGAGATTAAAAAAAAAATGACCCTAAAATCCTACTCAACACAAATAAATTTTTTGTATAAATAAACTCTATTAACAACAATTTTGTTACGCTACGATGATTATTTTATAAATTTCGCCACAAAAAATAAGAACCCCTCTAGACCCTGCCCTAAAAAATTTCATTCGGAAGATTTAAGCCATGTTTGGTGAACACAAAATTTCATCCAAAGTACACTGCAAATCTGCAATTGATAATACTTCCACTTTCCCGCGTCTCTTCTCTTCCTTAATTTTGATTTTTTCAACCCCACAACACAAAACTTTCATTCTCTCAACTTCAACTTCACCTCAAATTCAAACTTTCTCTCTCCTCATTCATCTTCATCTTCATCTTCTTCAAATTAAATTTCCAGAAAAATGAATTCAAAACCATTTAAAGGTTCAAACGTATTCATGTCACGAAACTTAGTACCTCCTGAATTCTTCGATTCTTTAATTGATGCCCTAAATTTTAATGGCGCTAATGTCCAACATTGTTGCGATCCTTCTCGTAACTCTCCTCACGATTTCCACGTCATCTCTTCTCCTCTACATGTCTCCATTTCTCTCTCTCTCTTCTTCCTTTTTCATTTTCTGATTTTTTTTTTTTGTTTCTGATTATTATTATTATTATTATTTTTTTGGCAGGAGAAATTCGAGGATTTGCGCGCTAAAGGGTGCAATTTAGTTGGTAATTTCTCTTCAATTTCTATAATTATGCTGTTTTACTGTGTGGATTAAATTTTGTTTACTTACCTCCACCACGAATTAATTACAACAATTCATTATTCGTGGCGGAGTTTGTATATTTTTTTTTGTGTGTGGTGGCAAATTATGTTACTGTTTCAATTGTTGTAGAGAAGGTGAATAGTGAGTGAGGATGATATTATGGTATTTGTACATGTTTGAGAAGAATTGAACTGTTTTCGGCGTATAAGAGTGTTATACATTGTATAGGTTTTTGAGGAATTAGCTATATATTTTTCTTTGGAATCCTACTTGTATGTATGCCTATGATATGGTTTTTGTTGAGGGTTTTCGGTCGCTGTGTAGTGTAGGTGTGTAACGACGTGTTGAGATGTGCGATGCTTGTGTATAGTACTTGTGTTGTGTTTATTGTAAACAATACTTCTATTTGTGTAGATTTTAGTTTTGTCATTCACATATTCTGCATTCATAAGTTCCTCAACAGTAATTTTGTTAATTGTATCGATTCGTACTAATTTTTCATTCACAATATTTTCTTAGTTGTTTTGGAACTTTTTAGGGGAAACGAAACTGTCTACATAGAGTTGTTTATCATTTGATTTGATCAATTGAAAACATTTTCTCCCCAAAATTGGGAGGGAAACACTTTCCCCAATATTGAAAGGAAAACTTTTACCTTCAAGATTAAAGTAATTGATTTTCAGTTCAACCAAACAATGGAAAATGTTTAGAAAGAAAAATCATTTTCCATGCCACAAAACAACCGAGAAGTTTCATGAAAATGAGTTTTTTATTTTACAAAATGGTTTTTCTTGGAAAACCATTTCCATTTGAAAAATGTTTTACACCCTACCTAACGGAGCCCAAATGAAAAGATATGGAAGTATATGGACTAACAATAATAGTTTGTTTGGATAACAAAGTGAGAGGGAGAAGAAGGTAGGGTGATGAAGGGGAGGGAAGGGAAAGGAAGGAGAGGGGAAAATAATAAGTTTTCCTTCCAAATCTCTCCATTGTTGGAGAGATCGATTTCTTACAGTTTAATCCATCCAATTCCCATCTTTCCTCATTAGTTTCCAAATAAAGGAAACTTTATCCCTCCATTTCCCTTCCCTTCCCTTCCTTTCCCCTCATTTCCTTCAATCCAAACACACGATAAAAGTTGGTATTGAAGAAATTTGGAACATTTGGATTTTGGGATAGAGTTTGAGGTTGAGGAGACCATATGAATGCATGATAGTCTTATATTCAAATGTACTTTTTTGGATGAGTTTAATAGTGTGATCCCGTCTGTGTATTAGTTCTACAATGAGAAATAGAGAAAGTGTTGAGACATTGAAGGATATGCTGTTGGATTAGTAAGGATGGGGTTAAAAGTTTGAACGTGATGGGATTCAATTTCAACTTAGGTAGTTGTGATCGATTATGAAGTGATGCAGTTTCTGTCAAAGAACTAATGTTTCTGATCTAGTTTTTCCGCTCCAATCCATGTTTCTATAAGTTATAGTCATTGTGACATAGTCTGAAGTCTGAATATCCACCATGAAGTGAACTTGGGGACTGTAGAACTTTTAAGCACAATTTCTGTGTAATTGTATATCTGAAATCGTGTTGCTAATGAACTAGCACTTGAAAATGAGATAGTGTACGTGGTTGACTCGTAAATTTTGTAGCACAATTTTGCTTTAAATGTGTATCTGCAATTCTGTTATCAATGAATAATGAGCACTTGAAAATGGGAGTGTACATGATTGTAATTTGCATCAAGCAGGCTGACATTGCGATTTGGAGACTGATTCATTCATGTTGCACCAAAAAACCATCTTCATTACACAAATGTTGGTATATTGTTTCTGTACCCTGTTGATTATTGAGCATTATAGATGCTGCCTCTTAGTTGCTGAATCTCTAAGAACTATCTTATTAAGTCCATAAGCTTGTCAAAACTCAAAAATTATTCTAGTTTCTTCTTAAAAACTTGCATTTGTAAAATACTTGATTAGGTAACTGATTAAGGTCTTACTCGAGTGACAAATTTTATTAATGTTGGAATTATAAGAGAATAATCAGTAGAAGATAATCGAATGACTGTCTTCTCATTCAAAAAAGTTTCCATAAGTTTTGGTAGTCTTATTCATTATTCTTCCATCTCGTGTATTTTCTCTCTATTATATTAGTTGCATCACTCTATAAAGTACAGTTCTTGAGACAATTTTTAGAGGCAGTAAATAAGTCGGGTAAAGAATAGGTTATTAAGCTGGTGGGGACCATTGAAGAAGTTGTTTGGTTTTTCTTTTTTTTTTTTGGTTGAGAGGGAGAAGGGCACCTCATGAAAAAAATTAATTGTAGGTAATTTTTTAGAGTAAGGATATTTATCTACTTTCACATGCAAAAGTTTACCAAATTAGAAGTTAAAAAAAGCGATGAATTGTTTTGATACAACCATATTAAGAACGTAAAGCAACCAAAAAAGTAAAGCAACTAATTCAATGCAGAGGAAGTGGAAAGACTTTTGTAATATTCTGCTAAAGGAGATGTCACACTAGCTGGAAATTTCTTCTTGATTTGTTTTTTTTGATATATCTATTGATACTAATTGTATGAAATTGTAAGCATGTGGATGAGGTATGGTGAGAAAAATTGTTGTCTTCATGACCTATTTTTCTATGTTATAGACGTGTACTAATCCAATAACCACAAGATTACATATCACCAAATTGTTATTATAATTTTTTTCTATTGGCAGGTCCACGATGTGTTCTTTCATGTGCCAAAGAGAGGCGAGAGCTTCCTAAGCTAGGATTTGTTTGTTGTCTTGCTATGGATGGTGTTAAAGTTCTTGCTTCTGGATTTAGACCAGAGGAAAGGGTAATTTTTTCTCCGGGGTATATACACATATAAATCATTCTATTGTATATACTTTATGCTATCTTGGAGAATGTTGTATAAGAAAAATAGAGTATCCTTGTATTTTTTTCTGTGCTGTGTTAGAATACTATTGTAACCTTTCTAAAATTGATTTGATGAACTTTTAGTTTTGAAGTATGGATCATGTTAGGGAAGCATGCCTTGTTTTGCTTATAATTAAATAGGTTTATGCTCCAAATTTTGATTTAATCTTTATTTTTTGGGATTTGTTGTTGTTGAAGGGGGAGTATGTGAAGGGAAGTTGCTTTTTTTTATAGTAATGGATTGTGTAAATAGAAACATACAAGTAAACAACTCTGTGGGTGGTATAACTCTTGAGATTTTGAACTTATAAAGTTGTCAAATTTGAAACTAATGTATGAAATCAATAGCATGTAACTTATGTGGATGTTTTTTTCCCCTCTACTTTTTCGTTAAACCCCAGAAAAATGGTCTGGGAATGAAGACTTATCTCAAAAGGGCCGTAATCTTCTTATACAGGATGGGAGTGCATCTTTGTATAATAGCTAAAGTTTTTTAAGCTGTAGTTAAGCCTTTGGTTCTTCATACTAGTCAATATTTCCTCTGCTCCATAGTAGTTTGAACACTTTGACCAAAAAAGTTTAGATTAGGGCAATCATGTTGATCACAACCGAAAGTGGGTCCTTACTCTTAACCCGTGTGACAATAGTTTAGATGAAAGAAGTTAAGGTGAAACAAATGAAGGCTTGAATGATTACAAAATTTTGATCAAATTCTTAAAGTTTTGAGTCTAAGAAGAGCTAGTTTGTAGAGTGTATTTAATTTCCTGAGAATGAATAGACTTAACTTTGCAACGTAAATCCTTTAGTAGCTTTCTGTTCGAGCTACAAAAGACATGAATATCCATTGTCTTTTAATGTTAGTCTAAGAGAATATGACATAGGGCACTTGCTTAGGTCACTTGTATGATTATGTTAGTTATGTGTTTAGGAAACCTTTAGCCTTGGCACGAATTCTTAATTGAACTTAGTTGTGTGTTTTTTAAAACTTTTGCTTTGAGTTGCTCTCAATAAAACAGCTATAGACTCATTGATCTTAAAAATTTCTTAGTATGATTCTACATAATAATTGCTTTGTGGATCTGTGGCTAAGATGCTATGGCTCATTTGGAATCAAGTTAAAGTTATTTCTGTGATATATGTTTGAATTTGTTCTTTTGGGATACCTCAATATGCAGGAAAGAATAGGAAAGCTAGTGATTGCTATGAGTGGAAGCTTTCATACCAAGCCTTCCTCGGACGTTAGCTTTGTTGTTGTGAAGGATGTGTTGGCTACCAAGTACAAGGTTCTTTTTTTTATCTTGTTTTCTCATTTTATTTTTTTCATATCGTTTTCACCTATCTTGGACATTATATTATTACTACCGCCAGATGTATATAATTTGTATAATTCTTTGTGAATTTTATTTTCTGGGCTGTAATTTTACCGAATTTTTATTGTCCTATTTTCATGCAACTTTAATATTATAACTGCTAGGTGTATCATTTTTGTCTGATTCTTTGTGAATTTTAATTCTGACAGTGGGCTGTGAGTAAAGAAAAGCATATAGTTACAACAAACTGGTTAAATCAGTGTTGGATTGAACATCGTATTGTTCCCTTGGAGTCGTATCGAGTCCCTCCCTTCTTGGGATTGATTATCTGTGTTACTAGAATTCCTGGAGGTTAGCCTATTATATTTGTTCAACTACAGAATATGGGGATATTGTCTCTGATTTTCTTTGACTAAATCTATTGGAAAATATCAACACGACTTTCAGATGAGCGGAAGGAAATGGAGAAGCTCATCATACAACATGGTGGAAAATACTCTGCTGAACTCACCAAAGTCTGCACACATCTAATTTGTGAAATATCCTTGTTCTTATTTTTATGCATTTATTTATGTTATGAGACCATTGATCATCACTCTTATGTTAACATTCATTGTAGTATATATATGCCTTTATAGCCACCATGGTGCTGTTAATGATTATTTCACAATGTTTTGAACTATTATAACTCGAAAAGGCAATTGCTTCTGCTTTTTCATTATTTGAAGTAGAAATCTATTTTGCTTATGTTTCGATGTTGATAGTTACAAGTGTCCCTGATTTGGTGTTATGTGGCTTCTCGATCGATTCACAATATTAGATCGTCATTCCCTTTTCTGGAAATTCTTTGTTAATTAAATGTTGAGTTTAAGTCGGTCCTTTTTCTGCAACTGCAAGTCTTCAAGGATGTTTGCGTGCCTTGGCTTACTTTCTGAGATGCTTCTTGTCAATGTTATCTGTGCTTTTCTTCAAATAAATTACTTCCAGATGTCTTGTTCAAAATATTTTGGGACTATGGCTGTTGTCGTTGTAGATGTTTTGTCATGTCTAGTCGACCCCAAATTATTCTGGGACTAAGGCTTTGTTGTTGTTGTTGTAATGTCTTGTCATCAATTACTGCCTGTATTATTAGCTATTTTAATCCTTAACCATGCACAAGTTCCTGAAGGTGACAAGTATAAAGTTGCTATGAGATGGGGAAATATTTGTGTTGTTACTCGAAAATGGTTTGATCAGTCGATTGCAAGAAGAGGTAAGCTTCAATGTAATTTAAGTTCCTGATATTCCATCCTGTAGCTGCTGGGCAACTCCGAACTATTACTTACATTGACTCTGTCACTCACTACTGCATCAGTATGTCTCAATGAGGATGCCTATCCAGTTCAGAGTGGTTCAATTTCTTCAGTTTCTGCTTTGAGGAATAAATTGATGGCTAAGTCTAGTCAGGACAAGTGTACAGTGAAGTCACCATCTAATTTGTCATCAGCAGTCACAGATTCATCTTTCCAAGCAGTTCCATCTGTGGGGATTACAGATTCAGATGTGGATGTTGCTTATTCGCAGAACTTATCTTCTGCTTATCAAAATGACTCTGATTTTGTCAAGGATGATGGCAAGGGACAATCTGAACCACCTGCTAATGTTGAGGAACTGCAAGGCTGTGTTGCCGAGGACTCAGAAACTGATGACAATGACTTGTACCTGTCAGATTGCAGAATTTGTTTGGTTGGTTTTAATGCTTCTGATATGCGAAAACTAGTTGGTTTTGTGCGTAAAGGTGGGGGGTCCCGATACATGACTTGCAGTGAGAGGTTGACACACATAGTTGTGGGAGAGCCATCTGATACGTAAGTCCTCTTTATTCTCCTTTCTTTTTTATGGTAAATAAAGTTATAGTTTTTTAATCTTTATTTGTTTTGTTTTTGTTACTCTTATATTTGTGTTTTGTTTTTTTAAATAATGAAATATGAAAAGGTTTGCATCCCCTAGCTATTTGTTTATTTGTATGTTTTGTGGATGTATACTGTGAACAGTATGTTTGTTTTTCCATTTGTAAAATTTGGTGCATCGTATTATGCTGAAATCCCACTTTATAGGATCTTCATTAGCTTGTTTCTACTGTAATGAGACTATTCATGATTGGTTCTTGATTTTGTATATCAATTTGTAATGAGACCAACTTTGTTATTGTAAAGTGTTCTTTGCAAAAAAGTTGTAAGTTCAAGGATCATGCTATCTGTTTTCAGATGTTATGCTGAGAAAATTTCATACTGTAAATAGATGACTTCCATAGTCCCAAGTGTCAAATAACTGATGTTAGAATGACAACGTTTTTATATTCTTTTCTCTGCTATTTATGATTTGTAAAATGTGAAATCAATCTATTTTTCAAATGTTGATTATTCTTTTTGGTAAATAAATATCGAATTTATTAGTCCCTTTTGAATCTCTATTGCTAATCAGTGAAAAGAGAGAGTTGAGAGGATTGGCTGCTCATGGCGTCATACGTGTTGTTAGACAGAACTGGCTCGAAGATTGTGTTCGTGAAAGAAAAGAGGTTCCTGTAATGCAAAAGCACATTGCATATGATTTACTTCTTTCCAAAGGTTTCTCCTATTGTCCACAATTGCAAATAGTTGGCTGCGTGCCTGCGTCCCCTCTCCCACTTCTCTCTTTTATTTTCCCTCCATGTTCTCTAATTTTTTAAATGTTTCAGAATAGCTTATGGATGATTTGTTCATTTTCTTGTCCTGTATGTGGGCTGTAAAGATTTGACAGGCATTTCAAGTAAAGCACCAGTTGCTGGCGTGAGCAGCTATAAACAAGGGGATAGCTCAAGCGTGCTTTCCAACTCATTCAATGCATCAACTTCAGGAAATGTGGAGGCAGTAATTGACATCTCGCTGGAGAAGAACAGTCATTCTGTTGAAAAAAGAAAGACTTCTCCTGGGATTGTAAAACTATCTGCGGTAAATGGCAACATAAGTCAAAAGAAGATCAAGCGTGGTGATAAATTACAAAGTGTGAAGTCTATAAATGTATTTACTGGGAAGCGTTTCTGTTTTTCGCGTTATTTTCCTGATGACCGGGTAAGTTGTGTACTCATGTCTGCGTTTATTTATCTATTTGTTTTGCTTATTTCGGTCTTAATTAATTTGGCATTTTGTGCAGCAGTTGACTTTTATATTCAATATCCAACAGTCAGCTGTATAGAGTAGATCATTTTTCCATAGATTGCAAACCGTTCATGATCCCTTCCCGAACCAAACTTGAAACTTTCGGGATTCATTAGGCTGTCACACTCAATCACTTCAATTGTTTTGTCAAATTTGCACGGGTTTTTTTTGTCATAAAGAACCTCTCTTCTTTTCCCTGTTTATGACCAAAAAATTGTTATGCTGTATCCAGGGTTTTCACCTATATTATGTTTCTTTTGTATGTGTCTTCTCTATCATATATTCTTTCACTATCTATTGTTAATCTTTCTCTTATTGCCTCATTTCCACCATCTAAGTTGTTGATTTCATTTATTTGTCTTAATTAATCAATCAATTATCAAATCCTTAGTCCCAATTTGTATGAGTTTGGCTGTATGGACCACAGCATATTTTTTGTTAATTGTCTGCAAAAACCATATATTTTCATTCAACTCTTATTAGTGTTATATGCTCCTGCAAATGCATTTTCTTCACTTCTAATTAACTAATTCCATCCCAGTCATCTTTTTATATTTTAAATTATTTTTGGTGATGCTAATTTCTCATCAACCCAGTGTGGTTTTTGTAGGCTATGACTTCAGGTACTTAGCATAGTAGCTTATTAATGGGCAAATCAAACTTATTGTCATTGAATTACCTTGTTTCCTTTTACTTACTTAGCATTTTATCTTATCTAAATAATGGTAGGGCTGTGTCTTGACGGTATTTATGTAATTAGCTTCATAGAGAAGGGTGTTGGCACTTTGCATTTAGGTGGGGTGTGAAGATTATCATAGCTTATTCTCCATGTTTTATTAAAAAGTAATTTCTGCAATTTTGTTTTCCCTTTTGAGACTTTGAGTTACTTTATCAATCATTAATGTTCAATTATCAATCTAATCCCTGAGCAATATGACAATTGTTCATATGTTTAAAACTACACTAATTTTGAGAAATGATTCTTAATATGTGTATCTAGTAATTTTTCAAACATGTTTTGTCACCATCCATTTTGGGTTAGGGCGGTATTCTTTGTGGATTGTGTTACTCCCTTAGTCTCTTTTTGGCTTGCTCCATTTTGACCATTAATTACGATCGATAAACTAGAAAAATATCATGTAGGATCTTGTTTTTGCGAGGAATTTTTTATTTGATCAAAATGGACAGCAAATTACTATTTTTTAAAGCTACAAGTTAGTCTTTGTATAGCAAAGGCAATGCAATTTTAAATAGGGAAGAAATCAATAGTATCTAACCATGAAGTTTCTTATTAGCAGGACTTGGATCTACACCAATTGTAAGTGTTGTTTTTAGAAATTGAACGTTCAATTTAAAATCAATGAAGACAAGGATAAAAGTATTTATCGATTTCGAAAAGGCACATGATAAGGTACCTAGAGAAGTGCTTTGGTAGGTAGTGGTGAAGGAGGTACCTACTAAGTATATTGACCTAATCAAGGATATGTATCAAGGTTGTGTAACAACTAATGTCAGGATTTGTAGAGGAGTTCCACTTAATTTTCCTATTACTATTGGTTTACACCAAGGTTCCGCTTTGAGTTCTTTCCTCTTTGCAACAATTTTGGATGAGGTGACATAACCCTTTCAAGATGAATTATTTTGGTGTCTAATCTTTGCAAACAATATTGTGTTAGTGGATGAAACTACATGGGGAGCTAACGAAATTAGAAGCTCATAACTTGGAGTAAAATAGAGTACATGTGGTGCCATTTTAGTACTCGGAGGAGAAAGAATGAAGATGTGGTGGTAACTGTGGAAGGCAAGGAACTTCTGGTTAGTGAGTGGTTTAAGTTTCTTGGATCACATTTTGCAGATTAACGTTCCCATGAGGTTTAAAGGAATGTTTTATAGGAATGCAGTAAGACCTTTATTACTATATGAGTGTTGGGAAGTTAAGGGCATATGAAGAAGTTGGGTCTAGTAGAATGTATATGCGGTAACACTTTGAGGGATAAAATAAGAAATGAAGATATTAGGAAGAAATTGGAGTTGCCGATTCAAGGATAAAATACGAGAACCAGTTATGTTGGGTTTGGCTAGTGGAAAGAAAATCATGAGATGCTCCGGTTAGAAGGATAGACTATAGAGGGTGAAATTCCAAGGATCTTCGTCGGGGAGACCAAAGATGACTCGGATGAAAGGAATTCAAAAGGATATGGCAAGTTTTGGTTAAAACCTTTTTTGGCTTGAATATATGGGATAAGAATTGTTTCTTACAACCGACCCCAAAATTTTGAGATTAAGGCTTTGATTGTGATCATGAATTCATGATGATGAATATGGGGGTAAGCAGTTTATGAGCTAGACCCTAGTAAACATAATGTTTTCAAAACAAACATTCATGTTAAATTATGTGAACATGCAATATATGCAAGTATCCCTGTCAATAGAAATACTTCGTATTATGTGTTTATTTAAAACCTATTTCTAAATGACTATGCGAATATACTAAAATTGACTTGCACTCTCAAAAAATGAACGTGAAGAAAAAAGACTATTCACTCTTAAAGTGATCCTATTATATTGAATATTCAAATTATTATACTAGTTTGTCATTTTAATAGTGGGTCTAACTAAGAATAATTGTGTAAGTGTTTAACCCAAGCTATGTGAAACCAAATCAAAGTATTACAAATGGATAAATCAATTGAGGGATAATGATCACCAATTCAACCCTGAATTCTCTTTGAAGGTAAGGCGAGTGTGCATCATCGTTCTGATTTTCAATGCATATTCAACTTCAACTTGTCAAATGCGAGGAAGTCACAAAAATGATAAAATTTAGATAAGAGGGGACAGGGCTAAAATGTTCTGGACTTAAAATTCTGAAAACTCCAAATCCAATCATAATGAAAGTGGGAACTCCAAATTGTGAAGGAAAAACCACAAATCAATGTTAACCAGATGAATGATTGATACATTCCTTACATTGTCCATGGTCAATTTGTCTGGCTTACCAAGCATATAGTTTTAATCAAAGTGGATATGATTCTCGAACAGCTTTTTCTTGGCTTTGCTATTGGGATCATATGAAAAAAGCCACACCTTCAGGCAAGTATAGACACAAACTACAGCCTAAAAAAAAGTACTGAATACAGAGTGAAATTAACTAAAACACTTAAAAGTAAAACTAAGAAATTTAGAAAAAGAGAATAACAAGCTACATATAGGCTAGAATGTGAACTGAAGATGGATAGCTGCATAAATAACAAGTTAATATGATAGTATCAATGAGATTTTCATTGATTACAGCATATATTATTTATGTTTTAGTTTAGTTTTGAGAATTTTTTGTTTTTAGAATGTAGCTTTAGCAACCTTCTTTGAAATACGCTCTACTGTTCATATTAATGAAATTTAACTTTTGATTTTATTGTTTGTGCCGGTGTATGGCATTGGGGCTTTTATAGAGAGACGAAGTTGTTCAATGGATTAATGAAGGTGGAGGTGAAGTAATTGATCCTATCATAAAGGATGCAGACTTTACCGTTGAATGCCATGGAATGATTAATATATCAACCAGCACTTCTCAAACTATGCAGGTGTCAAGTCACTGGATTCGGTCTTGCTTAGAGGTATGTATAACTTTTGCGTATAATTCAACTTGTCATGTTGCATGGTCCATATATTCATAGCGCTGCTGCGTTTCAATTTGCCATATCTGAATCTATTTAGATGCTAGTGCATCTTGATTTTTGGTTATAGATGAAATGCTACACTTTCATGAAATAATCTTAATGCATGAGCATGTATGAGATGGAACTTCTTGTAGACGAAGTTGAAAATGATCCTATCATTCCTGAATTTATTCCTAATGGAATTATCTTTTATTTGTTTAGTTTTGTTAGCCCAAATTTATTGTATTTGTTGTTTAATAGTACCCAAGAGTGACTACATCATTTCAGACATGCAATATAATGCTCTAAGACTAACCCAATGTCGTACAGAGCTGTTCTTGGTATCTTTGTTATTACTCCGTTGTTTCATAAAGTATGACATTCAGAATCTTTTTTTTGTTCCATTACAATTGTCCTTTGCTATTATCTTTTCTCATTATTTAATTCTGAACATCATTTTTAGAATAGTTTTAGGGGAATGCTAAGCGTTGTCCGGAAAATCCTTACCATCGTCCAAATTTTCACATGAACTTCCCATTTTACCTTTTTATCACAAACACCAATTCCATCCCTACCACCACCGTGCCACCACCCCCACCTAACCACCCTACCTCCACTCACTGCACCACCTACCCACCACTCGCCTACCACCACCAACACCCGTAATTTTTTTTTTTTTTTTTAAATGACACATGTGCCTTGTTTAAGTGCAGGTTGAATTAGATGCAAGTTTCATTCAACTTGCGCCTAAACAAGGCGCATGTGTCATTTAAAAAGAAAAAATAAATAAATAAAGTGAGACTTGCATCTAATCCGGACGCAGGTTCCACCTTTTTTTGTGGATTTTGTTGTTGGTGGTTTTGTGGTGGCCGAGTGGTGGTTTTGTGGTGGCCGAGTGGTGATTTTGTTGTGGTAGGGTGGTTGGGTGGTGGCACGGTGGTAGGTTTTTGTAGTTTTAAGTCTTCAAGGTAGTTCTTGTACCTTCCAGTTTAAAGTGAATTTATTTAGAAAGTGGATCTCTATTATAGTGGGACTTGTGGCTTTAGGCAAATCAAGGAATGAATCACGTTTAACTGCTCTTTGAGGTGGCATCAATTTTTAATATCAAAGGCCCTATTCTTTTGGACTTTTATAAAGGGGATAAGAAGAATGCTTTTAGCTCAAGCTACAACTATGTCTATTATTATGACAACAGGGCACTATTTTGTGTGTGCGCCATTTAGCTATCTCTTTAATTTATCTCATATTTAATTCACTCAATTATCTTGTGCAATGGCAGGTCACCTTTTTCAAAAGCTATGACTAGGTTTGGTGTATGTTTCTTCTTATCATATCAATACAATGTGTTGAGGCCTTGTTTGCCGGACTTTAGTGACTATGATGCAAGTCTTGGCTAGTATTCTATTGAAGTGATGGCTTAAATGTGCTATTTTTCTCTAGACACTCCTAGCATTTCTATTTTGGTGCCGCCTTGATTTTCCTTTTGGGATCTGAATCAGATTATTTTTCTTGCGATAGGGTCGGACCAGCCCAGGTGGGTAGACAAGTTTCATTAAAGTTGAGTTATAGGGTACATGAAAAAAGCTTTAGTTTTTTTTTCTTCTTTTTTTCAAATTAGTTGTGATTTGGGGTTATTATTTATGGTGCGTTAATATATGCTGAAATATTGGTGATATCAGAATTCATAGTTAGTTAAATTTTCGGTGTTCATTATTGTGATTTTGGTAGTCATTGGTTATAATTTTTGGGTTTATAAGTTATACTTTTTGGCATTGGTTATGTTTTATAGGTTAATGCTATTTGGGTAATTAGTTTAGATTTATTACTAAATAGTTATGGTATATGGGTATGAAGCTAAGATTTTAAATCAGTACTCATGGATTTTGTTAATAGTAGTGTATTATTGGCTATTAATTTGTTAATAATAACTCTGCATTTTTTAATGGTAACCTACTAACCTTCCTGTTAAGTTTTTTTGGTAATTATGGACTTATGGTATTCTAGTTTATAATTGATATTATGTATTATTATTTTGGGCCGACAATTATGGTTTTGTTAACAGCTATGTTTTTTGGGTTAATAGCTACAGTAACAGTCAATAATCATAAAGCATTTGATGACCTTAGTATTATGTCAGCCGTTCGTCAGCTTTGTAGCGTCAGTCAGACAAACGCAAGACCACCATATTTGTTTTATTACTTTGCAGAGCACGCTGAGTAATTTAAAATCTCTTTCCATCTTGATAATGTGAACTTGATCTCTTAGAAAGAAATCGATGAAGTGCTATTTATCTTGCATTACAGGATGGTCGCTTGCTTGAAGCTGATAGTCACATACTTTATACTCCACTTCAGTGTGCAATTCCTTTGCCCGGTTTTGCGGGTTTGCGCTTCTGTGTGTCACAATATGAGGACAAAGAGCGATCGCTTTTGCGCAATTTGTGCTTCGTCCTTGGTGCTAAGTTTGTGGAGAAACTTACCAGGAGGGTTACACATCTTCTATGTAAATTTTCCAATGGCCCCAAGTATGAGGCTGCCTGCAAATGGGGAGTACAGCCTGTTAGATGTGAATGGCTTTATGAGTGTGTTAGGAAGGTAAGGCTTCCAGATATCTCCAGGCTTTTGACAATCCATATCCTGGTCTTTCATTCTTCTTATAATTAGTTAGCTAGTTATGTTGTTTGTGGAAATATATATATATATATTTATTGATTTTATTTTTTCGCAGAATGACATAGTTTTGCTAGATGACTTCCGTCCAGAAGAAGTTCCTCAAGATCCTGACTCAGGATTATGCACGGTGACACAGTATCCTACACAAGCTGCTAAATTGATCTCTGTGGATAATTCTTCACAGTTCTCAAGTCAGTCTCAGGACTTGCGAAATGCAAGCACTGTGCAATCTGGTAAAAGGAAAAGATTATTGGATTTAGACAGGCAATCAGATCATGATGCTCAGATACACAAGGACTCTGTAGCTGTTGAGATTCATGACGATGTTAAAGAAAATCGCCGTAGTGTTCCTGATGTTGCTGCTGCTATAGAGGACTTGTTAGAGCAAACAAGCAAGGCATGGAGCTGCTCAGCTTTTAAGTTGCAATTTTCATTTAAAATGTGCTTTTTTTATGGCATGCAAGTGTGTTGATATCCTAATTAATCAGTGAATTGCAAGCAAGCTTTTGGAGCATGATTTTCTTGCACTTGCTTGGTGAATGATATATAGTATGCTTAATGGTATCAAGGTCCCGTATTAATGGAATGTATCAATAGCTGGCTAATTTTCCCTTGTTTTGGCTTTCAGATTCAGGATCTTAAACCACAAGTTGAAACAGAGTGTGGAAGAAGTGTATCCTTGTTTATGCTTTCTTCTGATTTTTGTCAACTTCATGTGTTCTTTGTTTGTCCTTGATGACCCAATAGATTTTTTCATCTGATTGTTCAATTCTTGTTAGAGATGATTCAGGCTCTCACTCTGCATTCGGGCATTCGAAGCATTGGTTGAACAGGTAGCCTCTTCCACCCAATTGCTTGTATCTCGACACTGTTTTTGCAGAAACTAGGAGCATATATGTTTTGACTTTTGATATTGCTATGTTGATCTTTATTCTATAGTCGGAGCATGTTACATAATTAACATTTACATTCGGCTGTTTAGCTAAAAGATTGTTCATCGTTGATCTATCAAGCTATAAAAATTGTACATTTTGCTTGCACTGACAAGCGTTTATTTTGCTGATTCAGTCTAGAGAAGAACAATCAGGACACTTCTAGGGATCAGAACACAGGCATTCCATATGGTTTTAGCGAAACACAGACGGAGGTATTGGTTCCGAGTTTCCTAATTTACACCCCCTCCCTCCCTCTCTTTTTTCTTCCTTTTTTCAAGTATTCTATATTGTTATTGCTGCACAGTTTAACTCATGGAAAGATCTTACATTCTATGTCGTCTTCCAGAGGAACAATTAAACTATATTTCTCTACTGCTAACTATCTGAGAATTCCTAACTTTCGATTGCAGTCACAATCAGTCGGTTATGAAGATGATCTATCTGGTAGACAAGAAATTATAAACAGAATTCGAACCAGAAGTAGCATGACTTGAATTGCTCAATCTACTATTTGGAGACTTGAAATGAATGGAGCATTGCCCATATGTCAGCTAGAAGAATTGCTTAAAACGTCATTCTGAAAACATGGAATGCAGTGGGTGGCTGCAGTATTATATTTCCCGGCATTCCTTCTGTTGTCAGGCTTGATAAATAAGAAAAGCATTCAGCGTTTCTGCATCGGAAGAAGACTATCAGCAGAAGTTTGCAGCAATTGCAACATGTGAGCTCCTTTTGATGACAGTTGGCTGGACCTGTTTCAGGGTCTGTGACAAGCTACATAGAAATGGTGCTCAAGATATTAGCACAAGACCAGATATCATTTTGTTCCTCTATGTTAATCTCTAGAAGTTGAGCTCAGAAGTTGTAGTTTTACATATGAGCAAGCAGGGAATATTATATAGGCTCTTATCGATTTACTTCAAATGCATTGCTTAAATTATGCACACATTAAGCTTTGCTTTTTTTTTTCCCCCCTGTATATGATATTATGTATTTTTGGTTGCTCAACTGACTTGTACATAGACAACATAGTCATATGTTGTACACTGAAATACTGAATGGCTTGCGTCCATTTTTTGATAAGCTTTAGCTCTTGGTTGTGTTGTGCTGTGTTTTACTGTTTGATCGAATCTCATTTATGATTTGATGCTTGGGCCGATGTTGAGCAATTTATCAAAGCATTGACATATGACTATGATTCGAGTAAACTCCATTTATGTGGATGGGGNGTTGATCTATCAAGCTATAAAAATTGTACATTTTGCTTGCACTGACAAGCGTTTATTTTGCTGATTCAGTCTAGAGAAGAACAATCAGGACACTTCTAGGGATCAGAACACAGGCATTCCATATGGTTTTAGCGAAACACAGACGGAGGTATTGGTTCCGAGTTTCCTAATTTACACCCCCTCCCTCCCTCTCTTTTTTCTTCCTTTTTTCAAGTATTCTATATTGTTATTGCTGCACAGTTTAACTCATGGAAAGATCTTACATTCTATGTCGTCTTCCAGAGGAACAATTAAACTATATTTCTCTACTGCTAACTATCTGAGAATTCCTAACTTTCGATTGCAGTCACAATCAGTCGGTTATGAAGATGATCTATCTGGTAGACAAGAAATTATAAACAGAATTCGAACCAGAAGTAGCATGACTTGAATTGCTCAATCTACTATTTGGAGACTTGAAATGAATGGAGCATTGCCCATATGTCAGCTAGAAGAATTGCTTAAAACGTCATTCTGAAAACATGGAATGCAGTGGGTGGCTGCAGTATTATATTTCCCGGCATTCCTTCTGTTGTCAGGCTTGATAAATAAGAAAAGCATTCAGCGTTTCTGCATCGGAAGAAGACTATCAGCAGAAGTTTGCAGCAATTGCAACATGTGAGCTCCTTTTGATGACAGTTGGCTGGACCTGTTTCAGGGTCTGTGACAAGCTACATAGAAATGGTGCTCAAGATATTAGCACAAGACCAGATATCATTTTGTTCCTCTATGTTAATCTCTAGAAGTTGAGCTCAGAAGTTGTAGTTTTACATATGAGCAAGCAGGGAATATTATATAGGCTCTTATCGATTTACTTCAAATGCATTGCTTAAATTATGCACACATTAAGCTTTGCTTTTTTTTTTCCCCCCTGTATATGATATTATGTATTTTTGGTTGCTCAACTGACTTGTACATAGACAACATAGTCATATGTTGTACACTGAAATACTGAATGGCTTGCGTCCATTTTTTGATAAGCTTTAGCTCTTGGTTGTGTTGTGCTGTGTTTTACTGTTTGATCGAATCTCATTTATGATTTGATGCTTGGGCCGATGTTGAGCAATTTATCAAAGCATTGACATATGACTATGATTCGAGTAAACTCCATTTATGTGGATGGGGAATTAAAGTGGTGCGTATGCTTAAAAAAAAAAGCTAAAAGCAAACTTTAGCATAGTTGAAAGTTAATCTTCTGATACATGGCTTCTGTTGGAAAATTTAGTATGAGTTGCACTAAGGGTAGAGTTGTGTTATAATTATCTACACATTTTGTAATATATAATATATAATATAAATTTACTCCATTTTTGGATTTTGATGTTGAATGAAAATGTAGATTAGATGGTTAGACCATTAACCCATAGGTAATAGGTTGTCGGTTGGCTTAAAAGAGAGACTCGTTCAAAGTGAATGGTAGCTTAAGTGGTTAGAACTTTTCTTGTGGTTTGAGTGAACCATAAATTGATTGTCAGTTTATTATTAACCGCTCTTGTAGATTTCAAACATCAAAGACAACATTTATATGGGGCATGTATTCTAAAACATTTGCCATGGAACTCTCCGTCTCCATGTCTATATATTCGGTACCAAAAAGAAAAAGTGACCATGCTCAACAACCCTTACAAAAATGGCTATGCTCAACAATATCTTTTTCCGCAATATATTAAAATCAAATTATACAACTACATTTGCATAATCGCATTATAATGTTTGCAGTATCTTTTGTGTATATTAAAAAGGAATCATACATAATCTTTAATTACTACCTCCGGTTCAAAATAAATGCAATAAAGGGGTGTTATTTGTGAGTATTAAAAATTTAATGTTGCTCTTAATCTGAACTAGAAGTGGAGTATAATTCTCCTTTTTTTATGTTTCATTCCTTCAAAAATTCCTTGAAATCTACAAGTTTTCATTGCACCTTGTTTCCCCCCTAGTCCCTACTCTATGTACTATTATCTCTCTGCACTATTATCCTTTTTCTCTTCCCCGCTTTTAGTTTCTTAAATTTCACAAGATTTCAACTTTTTTCATACATTTTTCAAACAAAAATCCTAGTGAACGAATTGAGATCCTATTGTAGATCGTAATGGAGAAACTAAAATTTCAAATGGTATTACAGTGGAAGGGAAAATATAATCGTTATTAATTGATGAAATTACAGGACTCAACGATAAAAGTCAACATGCCACTGTAATCTAATCTTGTTTCTTGACGTATTCATTTGCTCATTATAAAAAATAAAATACTAATGGAAGTCTTATTATATAAGCCATTTGTGGGCTATTTTAGTAATTCAATGTATGATACTTTTATATAGATTTCCAAAGCTTTAAGGACATCATGTAAATGTTTATCCAATGACGTGTTATAGTGATGACTCTATCTCCACTTCTGATCGATTAAATTAGAGGTTCAAGTCCTTATACTAGTCAATAATTTTAGGATCACATACTTCATTTGCTCTAGACCCAACTTTGCATCACAAATTGAATTTTTAATTAACATTATCTCCGTTGAGAACATGATTTAAATTCATTAAACTAGGTTTCAAACTTAACAATTAGATTACTCATTTTTTTTTTCTTGTTGGGATATTTTTAAAACTTATTAGAAGCGAAAAAAATCTATTAATATCGAAAAAACATATAAAAATCTTTTCAATGTCAATAATAACACCTTATTACTTAAGCAGTTAAGCTACCACTAAACATGTAAATATGTAAACAATACATCCATCCCCCAAAAATGGAATATGAAATTTCACTTCCTAAATTTTTCCTAAAATAACCAAGATCATTACACAACTTTTAAATCCATCTTGATTGAACTACAAGTCTCCCAATACAACATGGTAACTGAGCACGTGTATGGGCCAATGAAGTGGTGTTGTGTTCTATCTGAACTCCTTACTAACTTCAGTTGCTGCCAAATCACATTGTCAGTTTTCAACTTCAACTTTTGTTCTTTGATATTCTAATCTAATCTTCACCAACAAAATTTAGGATTTTTGGATATCCAAACAAAAAAAAAAACAAAATTTCATAAAATGATAAAAAAGATGTTTTTAACCCCTTTTTCATCAATTTCTCCACTTGTTCTTCTTCTTCCTAAACCTCACCCAAACACTCCTCACCATCTTCATCCCCACTATATTTTTCTCTCCTCCCACCACATTCCCACCAAATTCTCACTAATTTCTAAATCATAATTTACTCAAAAAACCCTAAAAACCCCACAAAAGATTCAATTTTTATTTGAATTTAATCCACTGTTGGTAAGAAAACAGTGAAATTAAGCAAAAAGTTTTGATTTTTATTGAAGTTGGTATGTGGGGTTTTCTTAATTTGTGGGATTGAGAGAAATGATCCATTCTTTGAATTCAACAATTACTGTGAATTCTTTCCAATTTTGCCCTCAAGGGTACTTCAAATTTACAGATTTTAGACATGCCCAAAAAATGTTTGGGGGTTCTTATGGGTTAGTGTTGCAGAGGAAGGTCTTTCAAAGACTCAAAATTGTGGTTAATTCGGAATTTCCTAGGCCTTTTACTCTTGATTTGGGTTTGGATTCTCAGGTATTTTTATTTTATTGCTTTGATGATACTATATTGAGTTTGTTGTGTACTGGATTAATTGGAAGTGTTTGATTTATTGGTGATTTTGATGTTTAATTTGATTTTGCTGTTTGTTGTATTTGTGATTTTGATGGGTTTAATACAGTTAATTAGGGCTCGTTTGTCAATTTTTGTTAGTGACTGAATCTACTGTTGAGCTATACATCATATTTTAGAAATGGTTCTAAAAAAATATAGAAAGTTTCGGAAAGTGATGCCCGCACTCCCAGTTGGATTTCCGCACTCCTCTTCAGTGAGATTGTTGTCTAGCAAGCTCAACGAACCGTAGGAGTGTGGAAGTCAGACTCTCAGTGCTGAATTCACTGCCTAAAAGTCTCCTTGTAGAAAAAGTTGCATCATCAAAATGATGTGTTTTCTTGTATGGGAGACTGGGAGTTGTCTTCTATACTCTCTTTGTTCTTACCAAATGAGGTTCTGCCTTAAAGGGAATTGCGCCACGGAGACCTGTCTGTATCTTCCTTTAGTTTTGACGTTTGGTTGTTACTAAAGTAGATTATTTTAAACTTAGGATAAGATATTTTTTTTCCCTCACAATCTTTGATTTTCATTCAAGCTGGGTGTATTTGTTTCTTTTTGGGGGTCAGAATTGATTATGCAGACTAGGGCTTTGATTTTAATGATGGTAGTGGTGGCGGTGGGAGAACTTATTTAGAGTTATTTTGATGCTGTTACTGAACTTTAGTCATATTTTTAGTTTTGTTTCATGTCAGTTCGATGTTACTCAATCTCTTAAATTCTTAATTTCATTTCGATTATATATGATGGAATTTTTATGGTTCAACCCATGTATGGACCCCTGTCACAGCATTTTGGATCAGAATGCAGGGAAGTAAGTCATTCAATTCCCAAGTTGACTGTACAAGTACTCGAGTTCGTAATTGTGGTCAATTAGTTCATCACTCTATATTTTTTTCTTCTTCTTAATGATATAGGTTAAATTTTGTACTTTTTGTTAATGCACAATCCTTTTGGGTAGACACTTGTTGTGACATGGTAGCTGATCTCTTTATCACCGTGTTTGTTTGGGCATTGTATCATTAGTAGAAGCCTTACAAATATTTTGGAGCCATTTATGTTAAATGAAAACAGTTGGCTTGTAATAATTTTTACTCCGTACTTTCTACATCGTGGATTCCTGTTTTCAAGCATTTGCAGTTGAATTGAGTAGCTTGCTTTGTTTGGACACCTAATGAGACATTAGTAGAATTCAGCTGTTCTTTCTTCTTTTTTCCCGATTTTTTGGTTGTTTCCTTTATGGTATCTAATAATTGTATAAAGTTTTCTGTCATTTTTTTGTAAATGGGATAATCTTTTCATCTTTTGTCATCCTGGATGTTTGTTGTTAATGCATGTCAAAAAAGTTCTTATTTTTTTTTTTTTTTCCTCCATCAAAAAATCTCTATGCTGTAGTGAATTTAAATTTGTTTTGTAGACTTTTCAACCTCACGATGTTATGCAATTGCGCTGGATTGGACCTGTTCCTGGAGATATTGCTGAGGTGGAGGCTTACTGCAGGATATTTAGGGCTGCAGAAGTTCTACGTACTACTCTGATGAACATGTTGTGTGATCCTATCACTGGTGTTTGTACTGTATCGTATGACTACTCCTCGGAAGTGTTGGAAGATAAGATAGTGACGGTGCTTGGATGGATGATCTCTCTCTTGAATAACGCAAGACAAGATGTTCTCTCTGGCAGGTCATCTCTTATGAAGTCTTTTTGTGTTGAAGAGATGAGCACTATGGATGACAAACTTCCGCCACTTGCAACTTTTAGGGGTGAGATTAAAAGGTGTTGTGAAAGTTTGCATGTTGCTCTTGAGAATTATTTGGAACCTGGTGATGACAAAAACCTTGAAGTGTGGAGGACACTTCAACGTTTGAAAAACCTGTGCTACGATTTGGGTTTCCAGCGTGGGGAAGAATCGCCTAGTCATATGTTATTTGCCAATTGGGTTCCAGTATCTGTTTCCAATAGTAAAGAAGACATGACGCCTGCAGATTCAGATGTTGCTTTCTGGAGAGGGGGTCAGGTTACTGAAGAAGGTTTAAAGTGGTTATTAAACAAAGGTTTCCGTACCATTGTTGATCTTAGAGCTGAGAATGTGAAAGACAATTTCTATCAAGTTGCACTAGATGAAGCCGTTGGCTCTGGGAAGGTGGAATTGTTTAAATTACCGGTTGAGATTGGAACATCACCTTCGATGGAGCAGGTTGAGAAGTTTGCATCATTGGTATCTGATCCCAGCAGAAGGCCCCTCTATCTGCATAGTAAAGAAGGTGTGTGGAGAACGTCAGCTGTGGTTTCAAGATGGAGGCAGTATGTGGCCCGCCATGAGTTGACGCTTGTTTCNCTGGATTAATTGGAAGTGTTTGATTTATTGGTGATTTTGATGTTTAATTTGATTTTGCTGTTTGTTGTATTTGTGATTTTGATGGGTTTAATACAGTTAATTAGGGCTCGTTTGTCAATTTTTGTTAGTGACTGAATCTACTGTTGAGCTATACATCATATTTTAGAAATGGTTCTAAAAAAATATAGAAAGTTTCGGAAAGTGATGCCCGCACTCCCAGTTGGATTTCCGCACTCCTCTTCAGTGAGATTGTTGTCTAGCAAGCTCAACGAACCGTAGGAGTGTGGAAGTCAGACTCTCAGTGCTGAATTCACTGCCTAAAAGTCTCCTTGTAGAAAAAGTTGCATCATCAAAATGATGTGTTTTCTTGTATGGGAGACTGGGAGTTGTCTTCTATACTCTCTTTGTTCTTACCAAATGAGGTTCTGCCTTAAAGGGAATTGCGCCACGGAGACCTGTCTGTATCTTCCTTTAGTTTTGACGTTTGGTTGTTACTAAAGTAGATTATTTTAAACTTAGGATAAGATATTTTTTTTCCCTCACAATCTTTGATTTTCATTCAAGCTGGGTGTATTTGTTTCTTTTTGGGGGTCAGAATTGATTATGCAGACTAGGGCTTTGATTTTAATGATGGTAGTGGTGGCGGTGGGAGAACTTATTTAGAGTTATTTTGATGCTGTTACTGAACTTTAGTCATATTTTTAGTTTTGTTTCATGTCAGTTCGATGTTACTCAATCTCTTAAATTCTTAATTTCATTTCGATTATATATGATGGAATTTTTATGGTTCAACCCATGTATGGACCCCTGTCACAGCATTTTGGATCAGAATGCAGGGAAGTAAGTCATTCAATTCCCAAGTTGACTGTACAAGTACTCGAGTTCGTAATTGTGGTCAATTAGTTCATCACTCTATATTTTTTTCTTCTTCTTAATGATATAGGTTAAATTTTGTACTTTTTGTTAATGCACAATCCTTTTGGGTAGACACTTGTTGTGACATGGTAGCTGATCTCTTTATCACCGTGTTTGTTTGGGCATTGTATCATTAGTAGAAGCCTTACAAATATTTTGGAGCCATTTATGTTAAATGAAAACAGTTGGCTTGTAATAATTTTTACTCCGTACTTTCTACATCGTGGATTCCTGTTTTCAAGCATTTGCAGTTGAATTGAGTAGCTTGCTTTGTTTGGACACCTAATGAGACATTAGTAGAATTCAGCTGTTCTTTCTTCTTTTTTCCCGATTTTTTGGTTGTTTCCTTTATGGTATCTAATAATTGTATAAAGTTTTCTGTCATTTTTTTGTAAATGGGATAATCTTTTCATCTTTTGTCATCCTGGATGTTTGTTGTTAATGCATGTCAAAAAAGTTCTTATTTTTTTTTTTTTTTCCTCCATCAAAAAATCTCTATGCTGTAGTGAATTTAAATTTGTTTTGTAGACTTTTCAACCTCACGATGTTATGCAATTGCGCTGGATTGGACCTGTTCCTGGAGATATTGCTGAGGTGGAGGCTTACTGCAGGATATTTAGGGCTGCAGAAGTTCTACGTACTACTCTGATGAACATGTTGTGTGATCCTATCACTGGTGTTTGTACTGTATCGTATGACTACTCCTCGGAAGTGTTGGAAGATAAGATAGTGACGGTGCTTGGATGGATGATCTCTCTCTTGAATAACGCAAGACAAGATGTTCTCTCTGGCAGGTCATCTCTTATGAAGTCTTTTTGTGTTGAAGAGATGAGCACTATGGATGACAAACTTCCGCCACTTGCAACTTTTAGGGGTGAGATTAAAAGGTGTTGTGAAAGTTTGCATGTTGCTCTTGAGAATTATTTGGAACCTGGTGATGACAAAAACCTTGAAGTGTGGAGGACACTTCAACGTTTGAAAAACCTGTGCTACGATTTGGGTTTCCAGCGTGGGGAAGAATCGCCTAGTCATATGTTATTTGCCAATTGGGTTCCAGTATCTGTTTCCAATAGTAAAGAAGACATGACGCCTGCAGATTCAGATGTTGCTTTCTGGAGAGGGGGTCAGGTTACTGAAGAAGGTTTAAAGTGGTTATTAAACAAAGGTTTCCGTACCATTGTTGATCTTAGAGCTGAGAATGTGAAAGACAATTTCTATCAAGTTGCACTAGATGAAGCCGTTGGCTCTGGGAAGGTGGAATTGTTTAAATTACCGGTTGAGATTGGAACATCACCTTCGATGGAGCAGGTTGAGAAGTTTGCATCATTGGTATCTGATCCCAGCAGAAGGCCCCTCTATCTGCATAGTAAAGAAGGTGTGTGGAGAACGTCAGCTGTGGTTTCAAGATGGAGGCAGTATGTGGCCCGCCATGAGTTGACGCTTGTTTCAAATAGTCCCATTCCTGTTGATGAAGCCTTAGCGCAAGGGACTAACGGAATGCTTTCGATTGATGTAACTACAGATGTGAATGCTGGTAACAACTTGAAGGATGGGGCTGCTTTGTCATCAATTACAAAGGATAATGCAAGTAATCCTAATGGGTTGTTGTATAATGAAGATTCTGCTATTGACAAAAGCTTTTCACAAACAAGCTGCAATGACCACATCATTGATAATGATAATTTTCTGTTGACTGAGATGAATTTTGGTGCCCTAGAGTCTGGTACAAGCACAAATATTAACCCTTTCAAGGCACAGCTTCCTCCCAGCAATGTTATGTCAAGAAAAGAAATGTCCAATTTTTTTAAAAACAGAAAGATATCCCCTTCCACTTTTTTAAATTCTCGACAGAGAAGGTTGAAGCTGTTTCCTTCTCCCAGGAACACACATACTCGCGGTGGTGACAATATCGAGCAAGTTAGAATGGATTCTGTTACGGTGCTGACAAAGCTTGAGAGTTCAAATGGGTCATCTGGTGGCAACAATCTCTCATCAGATAAGCAACAAAAGGCCACAGGCAACACTACTACTGTTGATTCCAGTGATAACTCCTCCAGTGGTGCAATTGCTAAGGGAGATAAGCTTTCAGTTATGAAAAAAGATGGTTTAGCTAGTGTGGCAAATAAAAGTTCAGGCAAGGACGTGTCTGAAGCTGCTAAGTCTGATCAGAAGATTAATGGTCATTTCTCTGTAGTTCCTGGAGTCAAGGGTGTAGAGGTAATTGAGGGAAACATGTGTGCTTCTGCAACTGGTGTTGTTAGGGTACAGTCAAGAAAGAAAGCTGAAATGTTCCTTGTACGTACTGATGGGTTTTCTTGTACAAGAGAAAAGGTCACTGAATCCTCACTTGCATTTACTCACCCAAGTACACAGCAACAAATGCTTATGTGGAAATCTACACCAAAAACTGTCCTCGTACTAAAGAAGCTAGGGCCAGAGCTTATGGAAGAGGCTAAAGAGGTAACTTTGGAACTCAAAATCCTTATTTTTAAAAAAATATATATTTTTTTCCATTTTTCAACAAATTTTATGATTACTCTTGATGTTTCTTGCCAATTTTGTTATGTTTTTATTTCCTTGTGGGGTTTTGGCGAGAATGAGTGATTCTCTCCAATGCTAATCATAGACTGTTTACTCTCCATTACCTAGAGTAAAGTGGTGTGTTAATAAGATTTTAGGGAACCTAGTTTAAATCTTTTATGATTTGATTCGAGCTGTCTATTCTGGTCTGAAGTTTGACCATGTGTTGCACTAATACAAAAGAAATTGGGTGCATTTCCAAAGTATACTTTCTTTTAGTTTTTTTATTTTTATTTTTATAAATGCTGCATGTATTCTAGAAAAACTAATGTGGTCTGGCCTGATTGAATACTTATGGTTTGGTCTAATCTGATTCCACCATGTATTTGTTCGTGAAATAAAGTGAAGAGAATAGAGCCTTTACTTGTCAGTGGTAGTGCTGCCTACAAGTTAAGTTTCCTAAACCTGTTATGGTTTTTGTGGAAAACAAAAGTGATTTTTACTTTTAATTGGATGGGATTGGTTTTGTTACTTGTTCTACATAGTATATTGGATTTATACCTGCTGTACTAGATACACTGGGTATGTTCAAAAGGGTTGCCTCAATTCTCTCTGATAAAGCGCTGTTACTAATTTTCTACTAAGCAATATATCTACAAATGCTCCCCATGTTTGCTAAATAACATGCAAAAGTTGTAACTATATGTGGTAGATGCCCATGCACTACCCTGCAAGTTGGCTTGGCTACCCTGGGAAAAAATCACTTTGCATTCGTTTGGTTATAAATTATGATGTATAAATGATCTTTTGGTCTATACAATGTAGATATTTTGATAGCTTACCCTTGATGGATATGTTATAGTAGTGAGTTGTGACAAATTATTTTTGTTAGTTTGACATGAGAAGAATAGGTTTACAATTGCGTACAATTCAAAATTGGAGTGAATGGAGTAAAAAATATTGTTGCTGTTGTTATTTATTATTATTATTATTATTATTATTTGTTAATATTATTATTATTATTATTATTTTGTATTATGGCTTTGATTTTGTTGCTGTTGTTGTTTCTATGCTTTGGAGTAATCATATGCCATTACAATTTCTCAGCTGATATTTGTTTTTTTTTTTTTCCTGTTCTGGTTGTGCAGGTTATTTCTTTCTTGCATTTCCAAGAAAATATGAACGTTCTTGTTGAGCCAGATGTACATGATATATTTGCAAGAATTCCTGGATTTGGTTTTGTTCAAACATTTTATGGTCAAGATAGCAGGTAACTACTTTGCATTATGACGGGCGAAACTGTTGGTTTGAGAAATTCCTTGTTGCAAGCCCATTGAATTAGTTTGTTCTTCTATTGCAGTGATCTTCATGAAAAGGTTGACTTTGTTGCATGTCTGGGAGGAGATGGTGTGATTCTCCATGCATCAAACTTATTTAGAGGTGCAGTGCCTCCAGTGGTGTCATTTAATCTTGGATCTCTTGGTTTTCTAACATCCCATACTGTGCGCCTCTGAACTTGTGCTTCAATCAAAACAAGTTACCGTCTCAGCTCCTTTTGTTGAACACCGTCTAATTCTATAGCATTATTCATGCAGTTTGAAGGCTATAAACGAGATCTTAAACAAGTTATTCATGGAAATAACACTTCAGATGGTGTTTATATTACGTTAAGGATGCGACTTCGATGTGAGGTTTTTCGAAATGGCAAATTAATGCCCGGCAAAATTTTCGATGTGCTCAATGAAGTTGTAATTGATCGAGGTTCAAATCCTTATCTGTCAAAAATTGAGTGCTATGAGCATGATCGACTCATAACTAAGGTATTGTGCTTGGATTTCGAACTTTGCTCTTTTTAGTGTGGTCTTGTAACTTTGTTTTAGTGATTCTTTGTCTGAAAATGCGCCCTGTCCATTACTTGTATTTAAGAAGTTCATCGTTAGGGGAAATGATGAAAGTTCTTTCCTTGTTATACTAATAAGGGCTCCAGTCTTTTGACCTTAATCGGTTAAACTTTACCATTCATACCCTTTTTCTTTTTGAGTCTATGACATGTTTAAGAAGAAACTTACAAAGTACCCTTTTTCTCCTCCCCACTTTGAAGTTCATATTGATATGTGCAAATATTATGATGCAGGTCCAAGGTGATGGGATTATAGTGGCAACACCTACAGGAAGCACAGCATATTCCACAGCTGCAGGAGGTTCCATGGTGAGCATGTTTTTCTTAACTTTGTTTCGGAAGAACAGTACACTTTATTTTACCTTCCTCTTCTAAATGGATGAATTTATGAAAATGTTGTAATGATCTGCATCAAAACAATATCAACATTATCTAAAGGCTTCTGTAAAGGCTATCTCCAAAACTTCAAAGAGGAATGGAGAATTGGAGACTGGCGATTCTGATGTACAAAGTCTTACCTTTTGTGATACTAGAGTGGCAATTTTCATTAGATTCTTGATTCAAAGCAAGTCTATAACTAGTTCCTAATAAATAAGGATTTTGAAACTGTATTGCTTTGATGATCAAGTATAGCTGAGCTCAAATTATCGAGGATACTTTAGAGACTTTTAATCAGTGACATTATAAGCTATCATGCTAGGACGTTCCAAAGCTCTCACCTTCACTTTTCTTGAATTTTTGCATATTCTTTGGATGCTATTATGGTTTGCTTACTTAAGTTGGGGGTAAAACCTAGAGTTCCCTCTGTTGGAATTTCCGTGAGCATTTTGGATATTTGAGTAACAAGTTGCATATTCTAGTAATTAGATACCTTTGGCTTGTGTTTATATTTATCCTAGCCCCTTCAGCATTGTGCTCAGAGTGAAATGTAAAAGTTGAAACCTCTAGGATTGGATTTTGGTTTTATCCAATCGAGAAATATGTGTCCAATTGGAAGTGAGACTAGATTTATGCATATAGTGGACATCCATATATAGAGATTTAAATCATTTATCCCATCCATTAACTGGACAACTGGTAATAATCCCATCTGGCTCTAGCAATTTGGAGCTAAGATTGATGGCTGCCTTTTATTTTATTTTATTTAAAAAAAAAAAAGAAAAGAAAAATATGAAAAGGTATAGATTATGTAAAGGAGATATGGTGCACCAAGGATATTGACTTTCTTAGGTTTTGGAGACTACAGATTTGCGAAAGAAAAACTGCATGCTTAATGCACATTTCGATAGAAAGCCTTGGACTGTTACCTTAAACGAAACTGTAGCTGATTCTAGATAGATGACTCCCTCTCACTTTAAGTTGTTAACTTGTTACTGAGAGTGATAGCTGTATTCATAGAAATCCTTTTGTTTCTTTGATCCTTTCCAACAGCAAAGTCTCAGTGCTCATACAGCTGAAGGATCTTCATGTTATTATCTCAAACCAGTTATACATGAATTGATATGTTTGGGTGGTAGGGATTAATCACAAAGCGAATTCCTGAATCTCTATATCGCTTATTCCAACAGCTGTTAGTTAACTCAGTATGCATGAATAAGTGATTATACTATAATCAGTTCAGCAGTTTGCAGACATTAAGCATCATGTTAGATTGGTAAATTTGTAGTGTCATTGGAATTGAGTCTTTCCAAGCAAGATATCCACACAATTACCATAAACTACTGTAGGATTGCAAGAAACGAAGAAAAAGGTGGAACTTTTTACACGTGCTTGTAGTAGGAACAATAAAATTGTAGGAAGTTTCAAACTATATAGGCAAAGTTTACTGGCCTTGCCAAATTCTTCAATTGAGAGAATCTTAGAAATAAGCATCTAAAGCTATAGGTGATGAAAGGTCACCCAATTCCATTCTTGAGGGTTAGTCAAAAATTGGAACTTCTATAATAAAATACTCCCTACTCTAACCAATAAGACTAAAATAGAAACATTCTGGAATTTAATCTTATTCCACATCACAACCACATGAGGGAGAGTGTTGCATTTTCTAAATCTTTGCAACTCTTTGGAGAGATACCAGCCAAATATGACTGAAGTAATGCAGTACCTAAAAAAAAACTTGTTTCTTTCATCTATGATGCTTCTGAGAAGTTTTGTCCTTCTCAAGCCTCATCTAAGTAAGCAACATGGTTGGGAACAAGAATATAAGTCATAAAGATTTCATCTTAATCCATTAAAGAGACTTCTTTAATCTGAGCCTTGTGATATCACCTCAGGATGTCGTGGTTTATCTTATGGATCAGATTAAACGCCACAATTATAATCATCAAACAATCAGAAATCAAATTTGCATTTATATTTGATGATCTATTACCTTAACACATTGTTTGGATAACAGGATAGAAGGAAGAGGAAGGGAAAGGAAGAGGAAGGGAAGTGATAGAGGAGGAACGGGTGGGGAAAGAATGGGAGGGTGGGGATTCAAATTTCCCGTGTGATTCTCTCCAGTTTTGGATGGATATTATTATTTAAAGGTAGGGAAATGGAAACCTCCCATTCCCATTCTATCATTCTTTTAACCCCTATCCAAATAGAGGAACTCTGTCATATCCCTTATCTTTTCCGCCCTCTCCATTTCCTTCTATCCAAACAATGTGTGAAGTTATGATGTTTATTCAATGAAACCGAAGGCATGATTATTTAACAAAATTGATCTTGATATAGAGTTCTATATTTAGCCTTTATTATTTCCCTTTTAGATCTAAGTGAGGCACTCTGAAAGGATAATATTAAGTGTAGGTATGATTGAGGTTTACAAAATCTTAGTTGCTCTGGAGCTTCTGAAAACTTGGTGCTCCCTCTTGCATTGTTTGCACATTTTATATTATTCAAATATAAAATGTGCAAAAAATGTGAGAGGGAACATCTAATATCTAGGCGCTCTTAGGAGTAGGATGAAGGTTTTGCTGGAGTTGCTTATGTTGAAATGGATGTGTGGAACACATCTTAAGGGTTAAATTTCGGAATAAGATAGAAGAGGAAGCTTGGAGTTGTAGACAATAATATATTAAAGTGTAGCTGTGAGAACTTTGTAGAATCCAATGGATGTCAAAGAAGATTAGGATTTAAGTAAAAGTGATAAGATAAAAATGGGTTTTTACAAGTATATATCAATAGATAAAAATAAATGGAGCTAGATGATCTTTGTTGACGACTACAAGATATACTTCTGAATCATGCAAATGGCCCCATCCTTTTGAAATTTAAGGCGTTTGCATTGTTTTGGAATATGGTAGAATGTCTTGGAGTGAATTGGTAACAACCATCTTACATGCCTGAAAAATGGCCCTAAAATTTATCAGGGTTCCTAGAACAACAGAATGTGTATTTTGGGTTAGTATATACCTTGTGCAGTTGTGCTTTGTCGGCCTTGTCACAAGTCTTTTGTTTTGCGTTACATGTAGTTGTGCTTTTCAGTGTTATTATTTAATAATCTGGTGTTCCTTGTGAATGTACTCTTGTGTTTTATTACTACTAACATTGACGGAGCTACCTATTCAGTATTGACGCAGCTACAAAAATAAATAAGATAAAATAACTTGTCAAGTTTTAAACATTAACTTATCGAAATACGTGTAAAATAGTGCTTTTGTCCTTCAATTTCAGTTGTGTTTGAAGTGGATTTTTTTTAATTAATAATAGTTGTATGCAAAACATCTGCCAGCAGGCTGCATTAGTGTGTAAAATTTTCTTGTATTTTGATTCACGCATATCTTTATGAAAAGTGTCTATCTGTGATTCACATGTGTTTTGGTGGATGTTGGATGCAGGTGCATCCAAATGTTCCTTGCATGTTGTTTACTCCTATTTGTCCACACTCACTTTCATTTAGACCAGTGATTCTCCCAGACTCTGCACGGCTCGAATTGAAGGTAAATTTTTTCCTTATGCATTTTTTTGGATGAAAATGAAAGTAATGTAAGCTTGTCATGTAAAGTTTTTTGAGTTTTTTGACATTAGTTTTCGATTCATTCGTGGCTCCAGTATGTTGGGTTAGTTGTTTGGGTAAGAGTCATGTACTTCATAGTTACAATATATTTGTTGAGTGCTATTGCTGTAATCTTGTTGGCCTTAAGTGCAGCCAGAGGGATTTTGTTTGTAGTGTAGTTCGTTTTAGAAGATAATTGAAGATGAGTAAAGATGCGATTTAGAATTAGTTAATGTAATTGAAAATGGCTGGAGGTCTAAATTGTTGCACTGAAAAAGTATTTCAATATAAGTTGGTGAAACTGAGCTCTGCATTTCTCTGTCTGCAACTATAAGGATAATGTTATTTAGCTCCCCCTTAAACCAAAGTGGTTTTCAGAATTTTACGGATTCTTGAACTGAACTTTACAGGTTCCTGATGATGCAAGAAGCAACGCCTGGGTATCATTTGATGGAAAGAGAAGGCAACAGCTCTCACGAGGAGACTCGGTGCGAATATCAATGAGCCAGCATCCACTGCCAACAGTAAACAAGGCAGACCAGACCGGTGATTGGTTCCACAGTTTGATTCGTTGCCTAAATTGGAACGAGAGGCTTGATCAGAAAGCCCTTTGAAGCACTCACTGAACTTTTTGTGGTGACAGGTTCATGTAAATTGGTGTACATAATTTTTGTCCCATATAGTCCTGCAAATATCATAATTAGGGTTTAACTATACCAGTGTTTCCTTACTTAGGTATCGCCCAGCATTATGTTACAAATGGCCACGACCCACGCCATTTTTGATTTTTCACTTGATATACTTGTATTGAAAGTTGCACTGTATACTGTATGTTTGTATCAGTTCAAATTTAATGAAATAAAGCTTTCACTCTTTTTTTTTTTCCGACGCATGAATTGGAGGTCTTTTTCTGGATATGCGCCGCACTGGTCTGTTATATTCATTGTAATTGCAATATTATCAGTAAACATTAGAAATAAACTCTGTTCACTTTGTTGGAAGAATAAGCCCTGTGGAATTTTGAGAACTTGAAGTTGTATTTCATCCAAATTGACTTCCAAGCAAAAAAAATAAAATAAAAAACAGATGAATATATTAGAAACTTATGGAAAAATAGTGGAAAATCCTTTATATATGAAGTAAAATTACATTTGGAGATGGAATTTCATCTTCACAGATTGATGTCAACATCATATTTATCTGGATACTACATAACACTTTACTTTTGCCATGAACCCGCGTAAAACTTTTGGATAGACAGACTACTTAGTGTGCCGACTGTACTCTGCATATCCGACAATGACATTCACCTGATCAATACTACTAATGTGTTTGCACGAGAATTTGAAGTGAACATAACGTGCTCACATAGTCACATTGTTCGAATAGCTTTCTTGTTTTAGGAATTAGGATAATAACATGTTTCCTCAGATTCAGTTTTCTTGGTGTTGATCGAGAGCTGTAGGAATGTATTGGTTCTGGAAACCTGTTGATTCCTAGATGCAGTTGTAGCTTCCCATCCATTACATGCTCTAATATAAGTTTTCTTTCCTTTTATTCGTGATTACTTGATTATAATAGAAAACAAGCTAGAATCCTGGCTATTTGCAGTTACAAGAGCAATTGCATGTCCAATGATGGTCTACGATACTACTGGGAGCCTGTCACAATAGAAAATAAGCTCAAATGCTGCACTTTTTTAGGGGTATATACTGTGTTTTCCTACTGCTACACGAGCGTTTGGCGATGCTGCACTTTTCTATAAGTGTGTACTTGTATTGTTTATGCAACAATACGACTATATGAGTCTGATCCGAAGTTTCACTTATTTAATTTTCACTATCAAGTGGAAAGCAATTAGTAGTTTTGAAGCATCAAATCAGACTTCTTATTAAACAGATACATCTATCCCAACAAAGAGAATTAGACTACTTCTACTGATCTTTTATTGTTTAAGTCACTTTCAAGACCCACCAAAATAAACTGAAATTTTTGTATTAAGCAATAGCAAGTCAATTGGAAGATTACAAAATAAGGAGT
Organism: Suaeda aralocaspica; assembly: GCA_016808085.1. Classification (NCBI taxonomy): domain Eukaryota; kingdom Viridiplantae; phylum Streptophyta; class Magnoliopsida; order Caryophyllales; family Amaranthaceae; genus Suaeda; species Suaeda aralocaspica. The sequence goes on from PYUH01000352.1 coordinate 1,314,074, forward strand.
ACATCAACCAACCCAACTTATTAAGATTACTTAAGACCCACACACTACAGATTGAACCCCATAAACATCATTTTACACACTACCATGGCAGTCAACAACCCACTATTTAGAGGGTTCAATATGCGAAAATCCAAATCAAATAAATAAGAATATATAAAAAAAAAAAAAAAAAAAAAAAAAAAAAAAAAACGA
>PYUH01000352.1:1315182-1348519 GCA_016808085.1 Suaeda aralocaspica
AAAAAAAAAAAAAAAAAAAAAGAACGAAAAAGGCTGGAACTGATGAACTTTGTGTTGCACCAGTTACAGTTATACAAGGATAATTTACACAGCCTTAACAGCTTCGAATCTGGGCTCTTTTGCCAGAAACTTCTGTTCTGCGTAAACAGACATGTAGTCCCCAAACAAAAACTTTGGGTACTTAACACCTTCCATGGGACATTTCACCTCTTCCTTGACGTCCTCTACAAGCTGTGGAGCTGGGGCTATGGAAGCTTTGAAAGATGGGTTGTAGAATGAGGCAATGGACCGCCTGTTCCCACACGAACTGGCCAAAACCCGATGCCAAGCACTCTTGTACCTCCCATTGCTTAGGACCTCAATCTGATCTCCAGTGTTGATGACAATAGCATTATTGACCGGCTGCACATCGATCCATTCCTCACCTTTGAGCATCTCTAGGCCACCATACTTGTCGTCTTGGAAGAGGAGGATCACCCCACCAGCGTCTGTATGAGCTCGCAGACCTGTCACAATTTCAGGGTGGGGGCATGGTGGGTAGTGGCTGACCTTGGTACCGAAAAAGGCTGTGTCATCGTTTTCATCACCACAGTTAAAGGCTTTTTTGATGTACCCTTTTGGTAAGCCTAGATTCTCATCCATGATTTCCATCAATTTTTCAGCTAGTTTCCTCAGTTCTGCTCTGTACTCTGACATTGTCTCCCTGTCATACACATGATTGTTGTTTTTATTAGATAATATCATTGTACTTTTGTACGTTTTTTTTTTTTCTAAGAAAAAAATTATCCACACTGTTTAGATTCGACATTGGCACTCCTACTGATGAGTAAAGCAAATCGAGTTCCTTGATTTTGTTATCGGTTTCTTGCTAAGTGGATTTAATAATTCCGCGACATAGAATCTACATACTAACTCGAGTAACACATAATCAGTGTACATAAGTGTGTAAAGAAAAAAAGTTTGGTGTGGTGAAAGAAGAAATACTTACTTAAAACCAGGAAGTTTGGATTCCCAATCATTGTCATCAGTAAGAAGGAAAACATCTTCCCAATCAACTCCATCCAATTTTTCACCATTATTCCTCTCAACAATCTCATTCAGCATTGTCATTGGCTTTGAAGTCTTGAACTTTTCGGCTCTTTCGAGCTTATAACATTCAGAGCTAATCTTTTTAACCCTCTCAAGTAGATCATCTGAAAGCCCATGGTTCACCAACTGCAAAACATATAATCAGCAACAACTTTCCTTAGCAAACTCATTATTTAAGCCTACAATATATGTATGTATAAACATAAATAAATATAGTTAAAGCTTAATTAGTTTGTAGGATGATTATATGTGCATGAGAAAGATAAAGTACTTGAAAGAAACCCCATTCTTCACATCCTTTGTGGATTTCAGCCATGGTAGCATCCCTTTCTTCGCCATCGAGTTTCGAAAAATCTATCACAGGAACAACCATTGTGATTAATTATATTGTACAAGTAGTGATTTTCAGAGAAAAGAAAAGAAAAGAGCTTATTGTTTGTTTTTTTGGTTTCTATGATATGTTGTGTGTTAGAACTAAGGTGATGGTTAGGCTTTTTATAGTGCTTAATATTTTTTTTTTCCTGTCAAATGGGATTATTAGCCAATCAAAGCTTTTTCTTTTCAATTTTTTTTTTTTTGTTTGAAAGTGGTTAAATTAGTTTGAGCCTTTGAGGTGATAGAAAGTCAATAGTTTATAATAAGCTACTTATTAATTACTCTATAGTTAATAAATTCATAAAGTAGATCATAGTAAGGTCAATGATGCAAGTACACGCTTACTTGGTTAGCTATACAGAAGCATTATTGTCAAGTTATGTTGAATTGGTGATGTGACAATGTTTTTTTACCTATAATATTTTATCATAGTGTCAAAATTTAAAAACATATACTTAGTATTTCGTATTAATATTTACTCTATTTAATGAGTACTTTAAATGATTTTGACACTATAAAAATTAGTTTCGGTTCTTTCATTATATGTATTATGGAGCATCAAATTATTTTTGTATACATAGTACTTAACTTTAAAGATATATTGCAATTTTTTTTTTAAACTGTCAAGTTGGGGACCAAAAAAGAAAATGCTAGATAGAGAAGTCTCACGTTGCCGATGTTTGTACTCCTTTGTTTTTTTTACTTGCTACATATCTCCCACTAAACAACTTTAAAAATTAATATATCAAGTTATATATAAGAAAAAATTATTAAAAACTATATATTTGAAAAGTATAGATCAAGACGGTTCAAATACGACCTCATATGACTAGTCTGTACATTACGTATAAAGTACTTAAGTTAGTCAAAAATACATTGTAAACAGTGTTGATCGAAAACCCAAATATAGCAAGTAATTTGCTACCGATGGAGTATTGCATACTGGTTTAAGTCCATTTAATTGGTGTGTTAATAAAAATTAATTTTTCTTTCTCATTGATATAGAAAAACTAGAATGTTATTAGCAATACCGTAGAGGAAGAAAGGTTTTTATTTTACATTTTTTTTTTTTGGTAAATTAAGATGCTGAAAGACTTGAAAAAACAATGGCAATTGATCGATTTTGCCGTCTTTTATGAAAGATCTCTTAGATGATCTCATCATGTTTACTAATGAAGAAAACTTACAAGTCATCAAATCTTTAATTGACTTTTGAGACATCAAGGTGCTTAATTAGGCATAATTTGGAATTTTATTACTTATATAATTATAATTATTCTAGTAATTCATTCAACCTCACAATCAAAACTAAAGCATGCACACCAACTACTAAACCACTCCTTCAAGCAATCAAGCAAAAACGTTTCATTAGTTTGATAAGCATCAAAGTGGAAAACTTCCCCCCACATAATCATATGCTATGCCCATGATTATTACACCAAGCAAAAATTAAAAGATAACACTCGATATCAAGTCAAGAAAATTATTGTATCTAATTAAACAACAAAAACATGCTTAATTGATCAAATTTAACTATCGCTCCTAAGTCCTAACAAGTTAGTTTAAAGATATTGTCACTTACCTTTAACTTATTGGATGAAGTTAAATAGTTACAAATAATAATTTGATGACTTTCTTGCATCGCAATCACACTTATTCATCACATTTTTAGAGTCGAAATTCATGATCGCCTTTTTTTTTCCCCTGTACTTATGTTTTGGTGAGGATAACCTTAATGTCCACCATATCATCGAATCCAATTCCTCCATTGTTGGAGATGTTGTGCATTGGAACATGTGATGATCGAGGACTTCGTACAATGTATTCTAGCAAATTCTAATAAAATACCTCTTTAAAATCGGTGTACACTAATTTATTTCATAATTAATGTACACATATCATTTTAGATTTTTATTACATGCATCATTTAATTTAATTCGAATAGGTTTGCATTACATCCATTAAGAAAAAGTAATCAACTAAAGCAACTTTGACATGAGCATTGTATTATTAAATATAGCACCACTAAGCTAATCAACAAGTTACTTATTTTGTAATCAACCTATTCAAAAAGTATTTAATAAAACCGGTAATAATAACAATAACAACACTATTGTGGAAATTCATTTCAAAAAGAACAAAGAAAGAAACTATGTAGAAGCTAGTGCTAATCATGACTAATTAAGTGCAACCTAACCTAACACGTACAACACATAATATTTTACAAGGTTAATTAGCACTAATTGGCCTATCAAATGATCTATTATTTTCTTAATATTTCATTAATTTATGGTTAATTTATGTTTTTACTTAAGAAATCTAATTTATGTACCGACTAATAATGTTGATTTATGATGAATTGACCACCACTACAAAAAAATTATCTTGTTAATTAAGATGAACTTCACGTTTGCTAGCTAATTGACTTTACCACATGGAATGCTTTTTGAATGAATTCACACACATTTAACTTAAATAACTCATTTGTCGGCATAGTTAGAGCTTCAAGTAACACCAAGACTTTCGACCCACTTTTTATAAAGCTATTTTAATATGCAAATATGCATCATCACATTTAAATCTATGTTTACCTACTTTGTCAATTCCACTATCTTCCCACTTTTATCACTTTGGGTCTTAAGTTTCCTTTTATGTAGTGTGGACAAATCTAGAAGAGAGTGAAAAGTAGCTTACCTAGTTAGAAATTTTCTTTATCCAATCTCAACATCAATTCTCATCATCTACTTTAGTGGCTTTTTAAACAGTTAATAAAGCAAAAACAAATTCATAATATGATGTTATTGATGTATACTATCTCTCTCTCTTTATTAATTGATACTCCGTACTATTTTTATTATATTTTGGGAAAAGTTCATTAATCTGGTCCGATCTTTTAATCATAAAAATCCTTGATTGGTTTTTAAGAAACACGAAATGAAACTGAGTTCAAATAAAAAGGTAGCGATGAAATTGATTTACAATGACTAGTACAATCTTCTACATCAAAATCTTAACCGATAAAATTCTCATGTTCTTTTAACCATACTACTAAAATTTGGTAGGTACTTATTAATCCGTCAAATCAGAATTGATGAGATTTTGACCATAAAATCAAATTATGCGAATTAAAAACCGATCCTTTACCTAAATTTACAATGATATTAGAAAAAAGTTATTACTAGTACTCCTTTTGTTCCCTATTTTTCTTTACAATGATATTCCATATTTTTCTTTACCAAACAACTTTATTAGGTTTATAATATTTTTTATTAAGGTGGACCCCACACATTATCCACTATTAGTTGTAAGTTCTCTTTCATCAATTATTACCCAATTTGACCCACTACTATAATTATTATATCATATACCATAATGAAGAGGTGAATAGTGACGGACAAGGAAAATAGGGAACGGAGGGAGTATAACTTATCTCAATTTCTAAGGGTCTGTTTAATTCAGCTTAAAATCAGTTCAGTTCAGTGTAGTGCACTTCAACTCTTCTTTTATTTTGTTACTCATTAATCCTTCATAAAAACTTTCACGAGCGATTTTCAATTGAAGTAAACAAGCCCTAAATTAGAAAAAGTGCATTATTGGGGAACATACTCAGTATTATAATTTGCCCACCGTTTGAGATTTTTTCACTTTATAAATTATGAAGTTTGCAACTTTGCATCATTGTAGATTTGTATCACTTTGATGATTTGATGATATCCAATTATCCACCTGCTTTACCAAAAATAATTATACACATTATTGGAGACGTGGCAGTATCATAACCGCCCGATTATAATAATTTTATCAAAGGGTGATTATTAAATAAAAAAATCTACTGTTTAGATTTGTTTTTTTTTCCTTGAGGATGTTATAAAAAATATTAGGAGGTGAAAGAATAATTCGTTCTGTGTTCACGGTGTGGTTGCCTGGATCTTCTTGTACTACCTTGTCCTTTTGAAGACAACAATAACTAAACATATTTATTAGTACATCACAGTATCACATTACATCAATACATCATTGGTTAGTTCCAAAATTGTGATGTTATGTCTTTTATTTTTATTTTGTAACCAATATGAAATTCAGTACCTATTTTAACTTGTTAGAATCTTCCAAATTCTTGTGTAAGAATAAACATGGTAGTGTTTAATTTTGGTTAAAACTTCAAGATTGAATATCAATTTTTTTTTTTTTTGCAATATTTTGTTTTGTAATTTAAGTTTATAATTAGAATATAAATAAACATACTATAATTATGTAAACAAGGGATATGTTGCATATGATCTTCATGCATGGCTAGTTGGCTACTACGTGGTAGATTAATGGCAAAAATAAGGCAATTATAATAGAAACTGTCATGGTTATATGAAAAGAAATCGAAATCTATGTGCACATGAAGTATTATTTCACAATTTTTAAGAATAATACTATGTAAAATAGTTATTCTATGAAATATAACAAAAAAAAAATCTCTATTTTTCCATGTATTTTGGCCCAAGATGTTCCTCGCTCTTTTCAAGCTTAATTATTAATGTATTTGAATATTATATCTCTCATACACATGCATCTAAAGTATGAACTTAATTAAAAAATTTAGAGTATCTCGCTTCTTATCAAATGGCCGGCTTTTAAATTTCCCAGCAAATTGTGTCAAAATATGGACTCGATCTCCTCATTGTCAGTTTTTATGGACCGAATCAAAGAATAAAAATGGCTAGTCTCTGTGATTTCATTGCATAAAACTTGTAAACCTAAAGGACTATAGTGGCTATGGATTTAGAAAAGCAGTTAATACCGATAGATAATGCTAAATTAGGTTGGAAGATTCTCTTTCATCCAAATAATTATTGGGTGAAGCTAATGAAAGATAAGTATCATCAAAATCAGTCTTTTTTTTTAATTCCCTTCCTAATAAAGCAACAGACTCCTTTATTTGACGACAAATCTTTTTGCAACGAACGACATATTATGAGAAAAGGTATACAATGGAAAATTGGCAATGTCGCTACAATCCTATTTTGGCTAGACAATTGGGTTTTTCAACAAAACTAGAGTATCGGTCCAGGCGATGCATCAGGTGTAACTTTTTAATTTTTCACTTAAAATTAATTTATTTTTTGATAGGAGCACTTTATATATAATCATTTTTTATACTTGTGAAAATAGACAAAACTTACTTCTAATTTACTTAATAAACAAAATGAATATATAATGCAATGTTGACCGTACATTTGATTCATCAATCAAAGTAAATTGAAATGGTAAATATATGACCTTGATATGTAAGAGAACTAAGCACATGAATCTAGAATTGTGCACATTTTATTTTATTTAATGACATTACAAGGTTACTTGGCACATATACTCTGGAGTGTGCCACATGGCAAAATTCTTCTGAAATGAGATAAAGTATAACATTATAGCTTACGATTCCTATAATATTATAAAATTGAATGCATAATCATCCTAAATTAAAAAATTAATCACGTCAAAATCAACCCTAAAAAATTACAAACAATCAATTTAATTTACTTCCTCCTTTTGGACCGAGAAAAAACACCAATAATAATTATGGATCACTTTACTGTTGATTAGCATGCAGTTTGATACATAGACATTGAGCTAAAAGAGTTGAGGTTGAGGAAGGTCAAGAATGTAGTACCCGAGCTTGTAATTTGTAATCAATTAGTTCTTGATTGATTATAATGTTGCGACTGAAAGAATATATATTTCAAAATATGGTTGTAGAACATCAACAAAATTTAGTTGAGTTGGCAATTAGGTTGGATGACATGAAAAAAGTCATGGATTCGATCTTTTTTTACATTACAAACACCTTTTAACATATTGTATGATGATTTGTTTGATATCTTACATATATGACTCCTGCTGTAGTGAACCTAGATCTTACTATTGCCGATTTCGTGTTATGTAAGCGCACTTGAAATATCAACAAGGTCGGCTACTCCATAGCTTGATAGTTTGAGTATAAGGAAGTTGAAAAGTAAAAATTAATTTTTCGTTGAAAACTACAAATAAGGATTAAATGCATTCAATTTCCTAGTTTTACTTCATTCTTTCATCTTTACACGAAATTTTAGAATCCGTCGTTGCACGGATTAAACATTTTATGATAATAAATTTACTCATTTATAATTATAAACAAAATATTGTCATTGTGTAATTTTGTGTAGGTAACTGTGTGTTAATTATTTCAAAAAATGATTTATGAATAAGTAATGGTACATAAAATAAAGATAGTACAAATTAAAAATTAGCTTTCATATTTACTTTTTTTTATTAGTGACATTCACATTTAGGTCGAACATAAATATGTGTAATACACATCAAAATTTTAATTAATTATTTTTAGCAAGAAACTTAAAGCCCATTGAACATTCTAGAATAAAGGAATCTTGATGGAAAACTAATCAATCACATCTTGATATGGGAAGAAAGGGATGCTTAATGGTTTTTTACTTTATTAATAGTATAGATAGATATGAAAATAAAGTCTTTCACTTGAGTTTAAAATTTTTGGTACAGTCAAATGGTCAATTCTTAGCTGTTTAACTAATTTTGAGTATTTTATAATTGTTTTTAGTGAAGGGGTACGCTAAATTTGTTTTGATGTATTTAATTTTTTAAAAAATTATTTTTATCTTTTTCATTTCTTTAATAATTTTAGTATTTTCTTGTCAAAAAAAAATAATTTTAGTATTTTGTAAATATGGTTGATATGTTTTTTTTTCCTAATCACCGTATATATAGTATATTTAAAAATTTGTTTTTTTTAAGAATATAATTCCAAATAGAAAATTAAATGATATTTTCCCTCTTGAAAAGGGAAAAAACTAAATAATATAGTAAAAAAAAATATATACTATGTGCTACATATTGCATTATTGTTTATTATCATTAGATCTATTCTATAGTATTTATGAATATACAATAGTCATCTTTCAAACGACCATCATAAAATTCACAGTATTTATTCACACTTTTCAAATTGAAACTACAACGCGTTATTATTATTATTATTTTTTTTTTTTTGTTGCATTATTATCTTTCAAACTACATAAAGGTTTTGCATTATCATCTTTCAAATTAAAATTCTCAATAACGGTTTTTTTTTTTCCAAATTGAATAGAGGTCTTAAGAAAATGTACTCGTACTTAGTATTATGCATTATTGTGTACTACTCTTGTGTACAGAGTATATTACAAAAAAAATACTCTAACAATTGTTACACAAATCACCATTGCTGTAACTTTTAATTCACGAAGAGCCCTGATATATTATTTTGTCTAGGGCCCATAAAATGTCGAAATCAACCCTTAATATAAGTCTCTTTAACACTTTAATTTCTCCACATATTATCCAACATGTTAAGGGTATTCACATCCCTTCTACTGCCTTTCCCTACTCTCCAATTTGGAGCCTCACTAGTAAGGGTAAGTTTAGTGTTAAATCTGCCACTTGGTTAGCTCATGATGTTGCTTCGTCCACATAATCTCGTTGGCCTTATAATAGATCAGATTTGGAAGCTTCAAATTAAATTCCCCTTAAACACCAAATTTAGGCAGGCAAATAATCTTACAAAATGGCTTACCAGTTAGATCAACTCGATCTTTTTCTTAAGGAATATCATTGACCTTTCTTGCTGCATGTCCATTATTTCATTGTCCAAGTACCAAACCTATTTGGAACCATAATAAAACTCACCATAAGTGTCATCTAACGAAAGGATGGATTTGGGTATTGTTAAGATTATTGTTAAGGAGTATTGTTAAGGGCTTGAACAAGCAATTGATCATTTCTTACTATATTAGATGATACTATACTTTAATTTTTATTCTTAAGGAGTTGCTTAATTAATTAAGCAAGTGAAAAATGATCATATGATCTTACGAAATCGAGAGAAAAGCACTAACCAACTAAGCTAAGATATCCTCGATCATTCTCTAATTATTTGACATTATATTGACCACATTAATGAACAAAGTTACATATATATCACAATGACTCAAAGCATCACCCTGGCCACAAACTTGTATTTTCAATTAAATAACATGGACACCTCATGCATTTGTGAAATCTCATGGGTAAGTGATGAAAAAAACACTTAAACGACCACTAACATCAAGCATAATATATTAATAATTTTAGTAGTGGCGATGGTGGTGGTGGTGGTGTGAGAAGTTGGGTCAATTGTAAACCTTAGTTCAAACTTTTATTAGTTGCTACATAGGGGATTTTATTACTATTTACATTGTAGCTTCGACTCATTTTGGTGTTTAATGCGTACAAAAAAACATAATCATAAATCTTGTTTGATTTGTCTCGATGTTTTCAAAATTTTAATTTTTTATTATATTAAACTCGAGATATTAACTTTATAAGTTGTATTTTGGGAGATGTAAAAAAAGTGAAAGTAGCAACTAAGATGAACATAATATAATAATTTATACTTAGGAACTGTTTACTTCAGCTGAAAACAGCTGAACTGAACTGAACTAAGCCGAACTGTAAGTTTTTTATAAAGAATTAATAAATAGCATAAGAAAAGAGTTGAGCTGAGTTGAACTGAACTGAACGGATTTTAAGCTGAAATAAATAGGTCCTTACTACTTCTAGTGGTACTTTGATTCAATGTTGCATGTGCACAACAGCACAAGTACGGCAAAAGAGTTGAAAAATGGATGAAATAATTAAGGTTAATTTACTAATCACACTTTTACTTAGGTTAATTAATCCACAGTAGTTTCTCGAGTAATGTTCCCAACTGTCAACCGTTACGTTGCTTGCTTTGCTTATAAAAAGTACTCCATCGATCAAAACAAATAAAAAAACCAATAATTGTCAAGATTAATTAGATATAAAATATAAAATATAAATTATTGGATAAGTATCATAGGCATGCTTCATGTTACAAGAAAGAAAGTGTAGATACAAATATTTTGGCTGTTAATAGTATCGAAAGATCAATAATAGAAGAAGGGAACGAAGTTATTAAGGTGTGTTTGGGTGTTTGTATGTTTGTAAGTGAGTGTGATGACTCAAATTCAACTTGAAATGATTAATTAAGATCCCATGAAATTGTCACAATTCATGTCTCAAACTTATGAGTGTTTATTAGCTGGCTACTTTTATCCTTTCTTTACAATGATTTATTTTGCCATGCTAGTGGATGGACTCACTTGATCTCAAATATGTGACATGATTCATGATTCACATATCTTCATTAATTGAGAAACTTATGTAATCGTTAGTCATCAAAGAACACCTAGTACAAAAAATTAATAAGAGAGGCATTATTGTATGTTTGTTTGAAATAGAATTATTACATATTTTTAAATTAAACTAAAGAATTTTGCTAGCCAGCGAACCAACTACTAATTAATTATTAGTCTTTGGACCTGTTTACTTCAGCTGAAAACAGATGAACTGAACTGAACTAATTGAAGTTGAACTGAATTGAAGTGAAAGTTTTTTTATGAAGGATTAATGAATAGCAAAATAAAAGAAGAATTGAACTGAACTGATTTTAAGCTGAAGTAAACAGGCCCTTCGACGATTGTCAAAATTCAAAATGCTAATGAAACTATATGCGTTATTCATAATGTACTCAACCACCGATTCATACCTCAAATCAATTACTTCCTCCGTTTTAATTTACTCTTTACCTTTATTCATACACGTTTGCCAATGCAAATCTTATAACGTTTATAACTCTAATTTGGAATTTGTAAAAAATATAAATAGTCAATATTCTAATAGGATAAATCAAGACGAATCAAATAAGACCTCATATGAATATGTTTTTCCCTACATATAAAGTGCAAACGATGATCAAAGTGTGATGAATGAATAGTATCAATAGTCAAAACGTAAAGAATAAAGTGAAACGAAGGAAGTAGTTATCATCAACAATGCAAACATAGCTCTTAGTGTGCAACTTTAAAGGTAACATAAAAGCATTGAATATTTTAAGGAGCATGTCTAATTTATAACTATCAAATGCAAATTTCGCGTCTAATAACACGCAAATATGGTATGGTATACCCCTTTTAAATTTACTTTAGACATGTATGCATGTCAAAATAGCATACGTCAATTAGTAAATTAATCTTTGATATAATTTAATGCTTTCCTTTTAGACTTCTTATTAATTCTTATACATAACATGACCCTAGTTTCATAGTGTACATCATTTTCCATCTAAGATTCCAGAATTGAAATATTTCACAAATAATGGTTACTAAAATCAATTTTACTTTAGTTTGTTAAGATCTGCTACTATTATTGGGAAAAAGGCCCAATATTAATTAAATTATTATCAATACTGATCTGGCCTTTGGGTGAGTGGTTAGTTGGGCTAGTGGGCCCAATCTGCTAGAGGGTCCGATCCATTATCATAAGATCAAAAGAAATCAAGAATTTATTGTTGAATCTTTAGTTTTATACACACAAATATTATATCTAACGAAAATTAGTTGAATCTTTAATGATGTGATACTTTATACTTAGATTGTTTTAAAAATGATTAAGCATTGAATCTTTAACGATGTGATACTTTATAATTAGATTGTTTTAGAAATGATTAATCATTAATTAGTGGATTCTGAGTATATATTTGTCGGAAATTATTATATATTTGATTGTTTCTTTTATACATTTAGCACAACCAATCATTGAACACCTACTCATGATGAGACTAGTGTCTGACATAAATTGGGGAAATCTTTGAACTGATATCGTTCTCTAGAAACAACAATCTATAAATTCTCAAAACAATCAATTATAACACAAAACACAAATTTCTGGAGTTATGAATATGTATAACACAAATTTCTCAAAATATTTAGTGTCAAATAGAGAAGTTTAGAGGAAGAAACCGGATTTCTGCTGATGACTTTTGCAACTCATCATATTGATTCATGTGTAGCAGATCCATTAATTTGAGACTAAAGCTTTATTGTTATTGTTGTTGTATATACATGTATAAGAAAAAAAAATATAAATTAATATACTAAAAAGTATACACAGAGACGAATCAAACAATATACATAATGGATTAAAATAATAACGTGAATAATAAAAAAAGTCAATATATAAAGTAAGTAATCCGAAACAAAGAAAGTTTGATGGAACAAATTTTTAGATTGATATTATAGTATATATTCACCAAATGATTTTTATAAATCGGTGTCTCCTTAAGCCCTGTTCTTTTGGACTGAAACGAAGCTGAATTGAAATGAATCGATAGGAGCTGAACTGAACTGAACTGAATTGAATTGGACTAAAATGAGGTGAACTGAATTGAAGTGGATTGAAATGAATTAGTAATTATAATGGAGATAAGTTCAACAGAAACGAACTAAATTGAAGTGGACTGAGCTGAACTGAACTGAATAGAGGTGAACTGAACTGAACTAAAAAGATTTGAGTTGAACTGAACTAATATTAATTGAACTAAAGTGCCAAAAATTTAAGTCCAAAAGAACTGGGCCTTATGACAATTGTTACTTGATACCACGTATGGCTAATACCATGATAATAAAATGCATTATATGATAATTTGCTCAAACATGTACTAAGCCCTGTTCTTTTGGGCTGAAACGAAACTAAACTTAATAGAGCTTAACTGCACTGAACTGAAGTGCCAAAAAATTGAGACCAAGTAGGGAAAATAAATCTCTTTCAATCCTGTCTCTCCCTTCCTCTCTTCACCTTAACCAATTATTTAAACAAGGAAACTTGTCACCTCTCTTTCCCTTCCCTCTATTTCCTCCGGTTTTTATTTAAACATTGTGTATGTAACTATGTTATAGTATTTGTTTTAGCTTTTTTTTTTGTTTTGTTGAAATGTAGTATTAGGGCCTTTTTACTTCAGCTGATTTGAATTGAAGAGTTGAGCTGAAATGAATTGATTTTAAGCTGAATTAAACAGATCCTTAGTTTTAACATAGAAAGGCGTGTATCTTATGTATTGTTCCAGGTATAGCGAGTATTCATTTATTTGGTACGTACTTGTATTCTAAGAGCATGTTTAGCCTCACGTTAAGTCTGTGAGGTGACATCATTTTTGGTGGCCCCTATTGAAAATGATGTCCCTTCTCCGTAAAACTTGACCAATTCTTTATCACTTTAGCCCTAAGACTCAAATATATGACATATTGGTTTTTATTTTATCTTTATATATTTACTATATAATAATAACATCAATGAATAAAGCTAAATAAAACGTGAGCGGGTCTGGCTCAATCTCAAGTCTTAAGTTGAGTCTTAGAATTTTAAGACTCAACTTGAGACTTAGTTGAGATCTTTAAAGAAAAATGAAACAAGTTTTAAACACAAGTCTTAAGACCCAATTTAATGATATCACATCAAGTCTTAAGACTTGGGGCTATATATACTCTAATTAATTTGGTGACAAGTTGCATGCATCAAAGTCGTTACATGCACATGATTCCCGTAAATAAGCAACTGATTAAGGTCGTTGGATTACTTCCCCCAGAAGAAAGGTGGAAACTATTTGAGTTTCCAATGTTTACCCAGGCTAATTTGGCTGCCCGCTGATGTGCAATTTAATTTTGTCACCTGATGCATATATACTACAAATATTTCCCCTATTTGTGCATGAGAATTCTTCTATGGCCATTTAAGAAATTAGCCATCGAAGTCAACACAAGTTAAACCAATTATAATGTGACACCTATTAAATGATCTACATATTTTATACCTTTTACATACGTATAAGATAATTTTTGAAATAAAAATAATATATCAATAATTTTGTGTATTTGCAATTGTATATTATACAGTCTATAATTTACTGTATTGCGGTACCATATACATGTGTTATACGGTCTATGTATTAGTATTTGTATTAAATACACGAAATTCATCCCCATCAACTGCTTTTTCAACATATACACTTTGCCATTGATGTGTTCTTTATTAAGCAAGAAGCCAATTCGATGATTATATTTACATTCGAGTCCAAATGATTCAATGTGTGTCTTATTGTTTAGGATTTTGCCAAGTTTCGAGTCCGAAATGATTCGTGTTTATTCTGATTTATAGTTTATGTTTGTAATTGGTGTTTATTATTCGATGATTTTGCCAATTTCTTAAATGCAACTTCCAAATCATTGAATTGTAAATTGGATTATATTATTCTAAATTGGAGTGAATTAGGATTTTTGTACAATGCTTGTATGAGTGAAAAAAAAAATACAAGTTTTGTTCTTTGTACAGTGCTTTTACGAGTGAAAAAAAAAATACAAGTTTCATTCTTTGTGTATGACTTCACAGCTTCTGAACATTAATGTTGGCACTTACTAAAACAATGTTTGGCCATTACCTAAAAATGAATAAACTAGCACTGGTTAAAATTAACCACCAAATCATCTCCAACCTATGGACAACAAAATAAAGGAACAAACTATACGTATCATCAAATCAAAACATAAGATGCGCTTCTGAACATGAACGCTTTATCGATTTTTTTACAATGTAGAGAAAGGGTGTTTGATCCTTCAATGGTGGTCGACGAAATTAGAGATTTTCAGGGGACATCTCAGATAGTACGATAACATCATTAAAAAAAAATTGCAAATTTTTTCTTAAAAACTTCATCAATGGACGAGGAACACCATAGATGATGAACACCATTAATGGTTCTCACGGTATATCATCATTTGATAGACAACAATTTCATTGTATAACGTATAAATTGTGTATTACTACACGTATATCGCTTATTATACACAGTATAAAAGTAAATCAAAATATATATGTATAAAATATTATACAGAGTATATGTTTTGTATTTAAAAGATATAAAATACATATATCATTTAATAGGTGTCGCATTGTAATTGGTTTGTTTTTTGTGGACTTCGGTGGCCAAATTCTTAAATGGCCATAGAAGCAATGCTCGCTGCATTGTCCGTGTTTACAGTAAATCAGTAATGTCATTATGAAAAATCAATTTAGATTTTTACATTAGTAACTGAGAAATTCCCGATTTAGAAGTAATATGAGTGATGAACTTTATGTAAGAAAAAGGTTAACTAATACTCCGTATTAGCTAGATAACATCTAAACCTGAATTGCATGTATGTTACCAAATTGGAGCGATTTATTTTACAGAAATCATATCCGATGGTTAATAATAACAACCGAGAATGTAACGCTTTTATTTAAGAAAAAAGTGACATGCCTGGCATAAAACCACATATTATATCAATGTTACGGATCAATATAATAAAAACTAAGAAAAAATGTGACGTGCATACAACTATATACATACAAGGGGGTATATAATGGAAATTATACTACGTATTATTGGATATATAGTCTCCAACTTGGGAACGTACTAATCTTTAATCCCAACATATCACGATGGAGTTCATAACGGTATGGCCGTGCACACAGCCCCAATGGACCATGGCCCCCATTCTCAGATGCACGATTTGGAAGCTTGACTTATTGAGTTATCGAAAAGGAAATCAAACGACTATTATATTAGGTAATAGCTATCACGTAAATCATGTGAATCGTAATAATATTATTTGTATGTTCTTTCTCTCTATATATAATTTTACATCCCATGTTTCTACTTCCACGACTGCACGTATAATCAAGTCAAGTCAATGGCTGGGAAAACTAAATCATTAATACTCTAAGAAATAAAGATGTTTGATATCAATCAAACCGTATACGTTTGATATGTTTGTGATCTTGACACTGTTTATAACATGTGAGAATCTTGTAAATTACTTTTATATATAAAACATAATATAGTCATTTAGGGTCTTGTTTGATTCGTTTCAACGAATACGTTATTAATATCCAATTATTATAATTTTTACATATACACAACAAAAGATATTTAAGAACGATCAAACAAGTGCATTGACATATATGCAAGTTAAAACGTATCAAATAAATAGTAACAGAGAGAGTAATATATTGATAGAAGATCACCATTCTCAACACCTAGATGATAATATAATTAAAATAGAAATGTAATTGTTCGATCAATACTTTAAAACAATATCAGGCATTTTCTAGTTTGAAATTAGAATATATATATATAGAAGAGGATCATATAAAAATTGTTTTCACCGTGAAAACCACAAAAAAAATTAAATTAGAGATATAAAGGAGTACATGTACTGCATTGATGACATTTTCATATGTAATGAAAATTTTATTATAAATGTACTTATACTACTTTAATCTTAAACTTATGATTTTTAGTATATCATTACTCTATATATATAGATGTATGCTACTCAGTAATAAATTTGTCTAATTAGACCTAATTAATTTCTTATCCATCCAATCATAAGAAAAACTTCAAACATACTCGTAAAATTCAGCAAACTCGTACGGTAACGGTTGATTACCCCGAAGACAGTGCCTGACGACCCTAGATATATAGTTTAGTACGTACTACAGCAGTACTAACTAATGCAATGCATCTTGCATGTATAAGTTCAATATTGTTGCATGTTCATGCATCGTATATATATTATAATAATAATACAACTATATTTTTGTAATTTAATTGAATTCCTTTTTCAATATAATTTTCTATACATTATATATGCATATCACATGAAACTGACCAATAGTGTCTCTCTAATGGGGCATTATCTTAGAACATTAACCAGTCCAGGGTGTCTGTACATACATTACGTTTAGATTTTTGCTTGTAATGCACTAGATTTCTGTCGTTTGCCCTTTCTATTGTTGTTTGTACTAAATTACTAATAATAACCACCAAAAAAATATCCCTAGCTAGTACGACTAGTCGACTATTAGAGTGCAGTACATATGTAGTACGAAGTATATGTATAATGTTTTATGAAGTTATCTATATATTACTACTACTTTATATGAAGTAGTTGTAGGATACCGCAATTGTTATATTGGATCAGATTTGTTGAGCGGGTCATGTTTTGGATACAACTACTTATGACCCTAATCAACTAATATAGATGACATATTCGGGAGCTTATTTATTATACATATAGTATGTAAGAGTTGATGAAATAAAGAGTATTTACATATGGTCGATTTTCCTTGAACATATTGACGAAGTATTTAATTAGCTAGGTTTATGTTAAGAGTAGCAGTCGCTAAAGAGTGACGTGTATACAAATTTATCAAATAAATGTAAGTGTTATTAGCTAGGGCACCCGGTCTTAGTGAATAAATTAAGAGTGTCACTACATCATTCTAAAAAATGCACGGTATAGAATCCTATTCATTTGATTTCAGAAAAAAATGCAACAGCCAAACCAATTCGATCATCTTTGTTTAATTATTAGGGCAATATTGTAATGCTTTACTCACCTAGGTGAATTGTGATAATTTATTCCCTAATAATAAAACATAAGTGGATCATAAAGATAGGAGAGTAGAGGATTTAATCAATTAATGTCACAAATAATATAAAACCGTGATTCTTCAAGAATTGGTCACGCACGACATTGCAACTAAATAACTAATCTGGCTAGATGGAGAAACAATTTTATTACTTTGTTATGAAATTTTGAGACATGCACGATTGTATTCGTTTTACTCACTATAATTTTTTTTTTTTTTTTTTTTTTATAGTGTGTAATACAAGGTGTTGAAATTTAACATGTGTATTGCCAATTGCGTAAAAAAATAAAGTATAACAAACTCTGAGGAAGATGATAGAAGAAAATTTTCATAGTTAAAGTCTCTCTCGCTATTTATTCTTAAGGATTCTTACCTAACTGATTTAAGAAAACAAATACATTATTATAGTTGAGTATGAATGAACTCAATACGATGATTTTTTTTTCTTTTCATTTGGAAGATAAACTAGCTCACATCTATTCATAAAAAGTCAACCAATCTCATTCTTGTGGCGGCCTTGCGGATATTCAAGAAAATGATATGATCTTTTCCGTTTAACCATAAAGTCATCATTTAATGATGTTCTAGAAAGTCATCCGTTTGATTTGCCTCAAGTATGAAACAATGTATAATTGAGGTAGAGTCTAAGTTATTAAGATCAATAACTACATCACAAATCAAATTATATGAACATTTCACAAGGTATTTGCCAAATTCTTTAGATAGGGTTAATACAATAAGATTATCAATTTATCACGTACAATCATGAGAAATTCATTGACTATACTTAAAGGAGAATAATCATTATTTAATAAGATGGTGGTTAAAGGAGAAGGATCAGAAAACCCAGTTATCTTTGTAAAAACCGTCCCCTAGTTGCCACCAAAATACCTTTTTGAAAGAGGTCACCTTTAAATGATAAGATTTGTCCAATGAAACGGGGAAGTTTTCGTTCTATATATATTGCTTCTGAAAACATTTAGTTGCAACACCAATTATTTTTGTTAATACTCACAAATAATACATTTTTATTGCAACTAAATGTTTATGGAGGTAGTAATTAAGATGACCAAACATTAAATTTTTTTTTTTATTAAAATCTTTTTAGCGACTAACTTAGCTTAGCCCGGCCCATAGGTTTAATGGCTTATATTGAATATTGATGAGAAGCTTTAATAGAAGCTTAAAAGTTGAAAAGTCTTATTGTTATTAATTTCAGTTTTAGCTTTGCACAACCTAGATTTACTTAGTCCTTTTGGTTTGCAAATCTATCCCAAGTTACAAGATTTGAATTATTTTCAATTCTTAGGTTTGTTGATCCAGAGAAAAGTTCTGTATATTTTACATCTTTATATCCAATTCTTGAGTTATATTCTTAACAAGTTCAAAACTTTGCATTTGAAAAACTAATTTAGTAGATAATGTTGAATTTATAATAATCACTATTAGATCAACATTTAATAATGAATTAATTCATCCATATACATAGTATGCTTTCAAAAGATTTTAAAACTTTCTCAAAAGTATTAATCAGTAATGACATTTGATGAACATATTATATTCACCGCTAAAAGAACCTCAACATATTATTTGGATAAATTGAGGGATGACACTAGTCATGCACTCATACCTTTATAATATCGACACCTAAGTGTTGGATTTATGGTACCATATTGTAGAGACACATAAGAGTTTAGATTAGCTGACCATTCAATCAACACGGCCCATTCCCAAGCCCTACAAATGGACCTATTACTTTCTACGTACATTGATCTTTTTATACCTTTATTTTACGAACTTCTATGTAATTGACGGTTTCCTTTATCTTTACAAGTTTTTTGTGATCGAACCGATAGATAAGGCTTCTTTTATAGTAGTACTGTTGTTACGGTGGCGGTGAAGGATAAAGGATTCTCAAGCAAATTTAAGGAGGGTGTTGAATGAAAAATCTCTATATTTTATAATTAGTATTACTTTTATAAAAATTTATTTGCAACAAATTTTTTTTTTTATACTCATAAACAATACCTATTTATTACAAGTAAATATTTACGGAGATAGTATAATGTTTTCTATTTCGGTACTAGTAATTTGGGAGAATTTTGAATTATATTATACAGGATTTTATAAAATGACTACATACATAAAAATAAGAGAATAAATGGTTTTCAAAGATGTGATTGAAGTTATATTGTTGTATAACACTCAGTTAAGATTGAAAATTAAGATGTAAAAAACCCCCTTTACCATAGTAATCAACTTTAAATGAATAATAATGGAAATTGTTGCTCTATAAGCAAACATATATACGGAGCATAAAAAATCTATTTGGACATCAAATTGTGGCAAAGTATACATGGGTATAAAATTTATATCCGTCAATTTACTTGAAACCTAACTACCTAAGTTATATTCATCTATTTAGAAATTTTATATACGGTCTAATATGATATATACGGATTCAATGAAAACTGAACTAAATTAAACTAGAATCCATCACATTTTAAGTCTAAAATATCCAATCTTGCTCATCAGAGAAGTAAAAGCATAACATATTAATAATTATAAAAGTAACTTAAGAGCAGGGGCGTTGTAAAAATTTTAAGAGTCATGTTCTAAAAAAATAAATTAGACCCTTATATTAATAATATTTATATATTATTATATATTATAGACAATAATACTAAAGAAAATCTAAAATTTGAGGATCATATGTACGTGGGGGCCCTATATAGTAGGGCTCCTTAGACCCCTCTGAAACTATCTCCTTAAGAGTCATCCCTTATTAGCTCCCAAGAATTGCTTGTTTGGACAACCTCAACGCTGACACTAGGCTTCAAACATATGTTGACACCTATAAGCTTAACATTATCCTATCTGTCACACTTTCATTGCTGTTATTTTGATCCCATCTAACTTTATGCTCAAATATCTAGCGGTAAGATAATCATATTTATGTGCCCTTCATTCTACTTAATGCGATTCTCATCCATGGAGTTAGGAATATCCCTTCTTTAGTCTAAATTTTGAGGCAAAAATGTTATTCAAAGTTAGAGAATTGGTTTTAGACGCACTTAGTCTGGTACGATATTCCATAGTCTAGGTGATGAATTGACTAGAATATGTAATATCGTGCCAAGCTGGGTGCGTCTTAAATCTTTATCTAAAAAATTAATTATACTACCTATATGAGATGAAGTTCTTCATCTAAAAAATTAATTATACTACCTATATGAGAGGAAGTTCATCGTCGAATAGTAGTCTTCAATCCATTTCTTTGTTCTTCTCGCATTTTTCCTCTATTAATTCCATCTTTATTAAAGTACCTACTTATTTAGGATACTTTAATTGATTAGCCGCGGCAAGTATTATTTTAGTTTGTAATGTATTTGATCCATATGGCTCTAGTTTATTTCATCAACAAATGGGTGCATTCGTCATTTCTCCCTATCTCCCCTAACTTTCCTTAAAACGGGTGTAGTTTCATGGATTATCACTAATGTTCATATTACTATATTAGTCGTACTAAATTTTCACTTCTTCAAGTTTAGCTTTTACACATTATTATGATTTACGCTTGATTGAAGCATGAATTATGTGCACCATACCCCCAAAGTTTTTATTTTATTTTATTTCATCATTTGATCATTATTGAATTATATTGTGTTTTATTTGCCCTTTATAAAGTGTTTAATTTCTTTCCTCATGGCATATTCGTTAATTAGTCACGTATCCTTTATAATTTTACTTTAGCCTCATGTTAGTACGGATTGATGGAAGTATAGGTACATTAGATTAGCACCCGTGCGATGCAAGGTTTTATTATTAATAAATATATAATTTTTGCATTTCAAAAAAGAAAGTGGATTTATAATAATTTTTTTAAAAATAGAATTAAAGTCGGTGATAATATAGACTTAGTGAAAAAATTTACTATAGAAAAATTATTTTCAAAATTCAAAAATAGCTTATTTCATTTGAATAAAGGAAAATAAATAAGAAAAATTCTAATGTAAATTCCCATATCTAAACTTGTCTTTTCTGTACACCCGGCATGCAACTAAAATATAATATGGAGTATTTGAGTTTAAAAAAAAAAAAACATTATAAAGTGTGGGTTTAGTACTTCAGTCGTTTAGGTTCTAATGTAGTCAAGTTTAGTACTTCAAAGGCTTAGAAATTCATGAAACCTTGATTCTTACGAATCTTATAAATTCATGATAAGAAAGGCATCAAACCCGGCGGCAAAATGTTTATGATAAAGAAGCTTATTCACTTAATTTATAGAATAAGATTAAAAGTTAAATAATAAATCTTATTGTTTTAAATCGTGCAAAGCACGGGGACTAGCCTAGTTAAAATAATATTTAAAAATTATAATGGTATCATAAGAAGTTATGGAGGATTTCTTTTTAATGAGAGCTTGACATTTGTTCAATAGTGATGTCATCAATGGTCTTTTTTATTTTCTATGTTCCTAATATGTTTTGAATCTTGATACTATTCATAAATTAGGAGAATCTTTTAAATTACTTTCAATATATAAAACATAATATAATCATATGGGGTCTTATTTGATCCGTATCAATGAGTATGCTATTAATATCTAATTATTAAAAATTTTATATGTTCACAACAAAAGATATTTATGGTCAAACAAGTGCATTGATATATGTGTAAGTAAAAAACGTATTAAGTAAATTAGAACGAATGGAGTAGTAATTTATAAATAGATTAATCATGCACCTCATGAAGATAAACTTTACCCTATTCTTTACGTAGGATACAATAATTTCAATAGTAACTGTTCCGGGCAGAAACAATATGATCCAAAGAAGAATCTTGATTGAATGGGAAAATATCAATATCAAAGAGGTGCAAGGTCCGAACGAGGTGTCGGAAGGTCCTGCACTAGTAGACAAGATTACTAGCCTCGAGGGTGTGTCTGAGGAACGCCCCTCCGATGCTAAAGTAAGCAAATGTGTAGAAGTCAAGTCTAAAGCTTGAGAGTATAAGTGTTAATGGTGTAGGAATTGAATACTTGTAAGAGTCTCATAAATGCTTGTAGTTATAGACATATGTCAACTTTAGTATGACGGTTTGATGCCACCTGGCGAGGAATGCCGAAAAGCCGTGTATTGGGCTTGCTGTTGGGCTTTTGGGCCGCTTATAATAACATAGTATAGTGTACGGGCCAGTCCATGTGGGCTGGGCCTTTGTATTTTATATAATGTATTTTGTGTTTGTATTTTGTTCAATTGGACTTGGCCCATTCGAATTCTATTGGACCCAAATAAAGTTATTTGGGTACCCAAACAACAATAATTTTCTTTGCATATAATACTCCGTAAAGTAGTACTACTTGTGAGATGCACGAAATGTAAATAATTATTTTGTATTTGACAATCATTCAAATTTAATTTTACTTGTGAGATGCACGAAATGTAAATAATTATTTTGTATTTGATAATCATTCAAATTTAATTTGAAGTTTATTTGTACTTTTTAAAGAACTCTAAATTATATAATAAAATATAATTTGAGTAAAAAGTAATATTAAATTATAAATGATCATAGCATACAATTTTTTGTTTATTTTATTTTACAATTAAACAAAAAAAATATAGCCTAACAATATTTTTATAACTCTATTTCAAAAAATAAATTAAATCATCTATTTAATTTTTGTTGTAAAACAAAGAGTACTAGGTTATAATTGATGATAATGCCGATGTATTTACTTCAAACACACAGGGAATTAAATGGGTAGAAAATAGTAACAAACATATGTTTTTATTGTTTTTATACTAATGGTTCATCAAATTATCTAAAAACACGAAAAATATCAATAAATCCATATGATATATATTATTCTTAAACTTTAATTTAACATCATAGTATCAATTTATGTACGTTCAAAATATAATTTGTCGTAACCCATGAATTTATTAATGAAATAACTAAAAATTTAATTTTAACATTTTCTCTTATTTATTCAATTTTAAAGTTTTATTCTTAGTAAGCTGCACATTTTAAAAATTACCTTTTACCAATTTCTTAGTTATTTACTTATTTAAATCAATAGGTTAATTTTTGAAGAAAATTTCACATTTCTCGTCATATTCTAAATTCTTATTAGAAAAATGAATAAGTTAAATGGGGTGACAAATAGATACACTCTTAAGAACTGTTTTGCTCACCTTATAACATTTATTTTCAATAAGTTTTTTTCTTTTTCTTTTTTTTTTTTAAAAAAAACATTCATTTTGATAAAAATAAGATTTGAGAGAATTGAAAAAAAAAAAAAATAATAAGTCCACCTTAATAAATTTTCTTTGTTCAATAAAATTTTCAATCCTTGATAAGTTATGTTCACTAAAAGTAGACTTGGCAATCAGATCGTTTGGATTGGATTGAGATCGGATGAGATCGGACCGGATCATTTTCGGACCAATTTTCATTCGATCCATTTTTGGACCGCGCCAAGTTTTATTTCGGGTGACTTTCGGATCGTCGTGGTTTCGGACCGAATCGGATTTCGGCTTATGTCTTTCGAATCGGTATCGGACTAACATCGGTTCAAGTGGTTTTTCGGACGAAATTTTTGGATCACTTTTAGACCGGATTATTTTTCAGATTAGAATTTTCTCGCATCAGACTAAAACCTTAAGCTACTCTTTAATTTTATATTGAATTTCACATGGATATTCATGTAACCATGTTATATATCATTTTTATTCATATATTTAACCTTAACATTTCTTTCCTATTTTTTTAAACAAAATGGTTAAAGACCATTGCATAATAACAAGCTAAGTTTACACATATACTACTATAAAAATTGACCAACAAAAAAGCTAAAATTTAGTTCATAGCCATTTCATATCAAAAAAGATTAAAGATATGATTGGATTAGATACGGATAAGATCGGATTAAATCAGTTTGGGTTTAATTTCGGACTAAAACTGATTCGGATCGATCATGATCAGATCGGACCCTTTTTGTTTCGGATGATCTTCGAACCGAATGTTTTCGGATTGGACTCGGACTCGGATCGGTCCATTTTCGAATATCGAACCAACGTTTGGACCTTCATTTTTGGATCGGGATTTTCGGATTCTGACCAATTTTGCCAGGTCTAAGTAAAAGTATAAGTTTTTTGAATAAAAAGTGACAAAAACAATGTCTTTTAGAATTATGGCATACTATTTAAACCTATTTATGCCCATATTAACACATTTGAGCAAATTATAATATAACTTATGTTGCAATTGATATTCTAATTTGTCGAGAATTATTTTCAAAATATCACTATATTGATGTAACGGTAAAATTTTTGTCGTTTATTCACTGCTTTACATTTTTTACCACTTCTAAACTAATTTAAATATTGACGTAATATTCATTTTTAATGATTTTTTTTTTCCAATTTTTGTCGAAATAATTTAATCATTGTCCTGTCTTAAGAACGTTGTTAATATAGAACCTTTTTTTTTTTTTTTTGAAAAATGATACCATATAGATATTCATATAAATAAAGTAGTCAAATAGCAAGATATTATACCGTTTATTTGGTAACATTTCATTACTTATTTAGTATTAGGCCCGGTTCTTTTGGACTGAAACGGAGTTGAACTGAACTGTGCTGAACAAAAATGAAGTGAGCTGAACTGAATTGAAGTGGATTGAAATGAAATAGTAATTGTAATGGAGATGAGCTGAACTGAACTGATCTGAATAGAGATGAGCTAAACTGAATTGAACTGAACTGAAGTGCCAAAAACTTAAATCCAAAAGAAGAGGACCTTATATCGTTATGTGTAACATGGTGAAAATTAAACAATTCCCCTTGATTTAATTAAATATAAGTAGTTGAGGTGTTGGGGGGTGGGGTGTTAGAGGAGGTTTTTGGGTAAGATAGCGTGTTTTTGTTTCGAGGGTAGGGGTTAGGGTTTCGCGGCGTACTGGCAAGGGGCGAGGGAAGAGAGATGGTGAGGTGGGTGGATTTTTTGTGATGGGGTTTAGGGTTGCGTGGTTGATTTTGGTGGGGGATATGGTGGTTGACTGGTTGTATAGTGCCTCCATTCCTTTTCTTTCTACAAACAAACAACTACCTAAATCTAAGATATTATCTTCCCATTCTCCCTCATTCCCATCCTAAATTCATTCCCCTTCCCTTTGTCCAACCAAAAGGGCCCTAAAAATTGAGAACTACTCTATCCAAAGGATCCCCAGACAAATAGTGTCCAGAGGATGGCAATATTGTAAATAAAGTGGAAAAAAAGACAAGTTCACATGTGTGGGAGTAATTGTGAAGGGAAAGAGTACATTGTTTGGGGAAAAAAAATGCATGAGAGAGAAATCTTTCCCCTAATTAATTTCATCCAAAACCATTGTTAATTATTTATTTAATATTATTTAAATAATTCATTACTTCGTAATAACTTTTGTTATTTGGTACTAAATATTTAATAGTAATTATTTATATATATAATAACAATTCATAATAATTAGTATTAAAGTAACAAAAGTATTGTAAAATAGAGAAAATGAACAATAAAAGAAGGAAAATAGTAGATAATATATAATCTCATTCTCACGATTCCATGAGACAATATTACATATTTATACACTTGATCATAACTATGCTAGTAACTTCTTCAAGAATATTGAAGAGGCACCATAATGTCTTGAGAGTTATATAGGAGTTAAGACACAAGGAAGTTACAAGAGAAGGTGCAATAACACAAGATGTTACTAGAGAAGAGTACGTAAATATTATGGGATTACAAAGGAGTAGTTACACATAGGGATAATGGACAGACATAATAATTTTCCATAACACTCCCCCTTGGATGTCCATTATTGAAAAGTATGCATCGTTAAAACCTTACTAAGAAAAACCCTATGGGACAAAAACCTAGTAGAGGAAAAAGAGTACATCACTTTCGTTCGTAATATGCTTTAGGATGTTGCCTCGTTAAAAACCTCACCAGGAAAAACCCAATTTGGTACAAAACCATGGTTAAGGAAAAAAGAGTGCAACACATATTTCTCCCCCTGATTAATGTATAACTTGAGATCTTTCAGAATAATAAACCTCCTAATGTGTAGCTTCACATTTGTAGTAGAATAACTTCCAATTCTTTGACCGTTGGACTTCAACCTTCAATATGAGTTATCTTCATTTCTCCATATACTCTTTAAAATAGTACATATGTTGTTTTACCGTTACTTTATATTTGCTTCAAATTGCCATAACCATTAAACTTATGTCTTCTTCTGCAAGTCATATGAAATAACTATTGATAATCAAATATTAATCACAATTGATATGATTTATGGCAACTCTTGATATTATCAAAACGTTATGCAATAATCTTATATAAATTAGTAACAACATTTAATTAATTATATTCTTTGCTTATGGTTCTTCCGGAACATGAGAGAATTATTCTTATCGCAAATTGATGCAAAAGTTCATCAGATCAATGAATTCAAAACTGATTATCTCTCATATACTCAAGCTTCAGGTTAAGCATTGATAATTTAGTCATCAATATTCTTCGAGAGTTTGATAACAACGTCAACTTTGTAACATACAAAACATAGAACTTGAAGAGCTAGATATTGAATTGATTGTATTTAAGTTCTTCTAGAACATTTTTTATGCATGATACATAACATGCATGTTTTCATATGTATAATTTCATCACAAATATATCCCCATTGGAGTATAAATTTCTTCCTGTAATTTTTCATACTGTTGTAACCACAACTTATTATACTATGGACAAAATATCACTTAGCTTACATCACAATTATTTTATAGAATTAGTGCACGTAATATGATCAGATAAATGTAAAATTTATACTAATAAGATTTTGAACATAAAACATATGTATAATGATTGATCGATGCATTTAACTACTATCTACACATCGAATGAATAATGCATTTATCTACGACTTTAACATGCACATAAACTTAGGACTAAAAAAATGCAAGACACTATATGTTTGTGGATTTTGGAAATCCATTTCTTCCTTGGACTTCTGGTCCATGATAAAATATAATCGTTATCATTATTCACATTTCATTGGACTTTAGGTCCATGATAATCTTTGATCATTATATATATGTCGACATTAGATGGAAATTAATTTTTAGATCCCTTATTCTCAAGCCCACCCTTTTCGCATATGCATAAAATTCATTGGTTCCATCATATACCGGTATCATCATATTCTAGCTTCAAGATGTAATTTGCATGCTATTTTACAGCGATATCTGAATACATTTCTTATTTGTACCGTTATAATTATAAAAACCTTATATCATAGTCCATCTATTTTAATTCAGATATTTATACCATTTTTGGGGTATACATGCATTATAGTAATAATATATCATTACAATTTTAAAAGTGTCAACTACACTATCTTGCTAAATAAAACACCTTTATTTTGGAACCGATCATACAACGTAATCTACACTTCAGGTATAGTTATTCAATTATAATCGACAAGATTTATCTCTTTTTAATATATGGGCAATAGTTGGCACATAACCTCTCAAATAACCATTATTATAGGGATTTTATGATAAGAAATTTTATAATTTTGCCAACTTATCCTAATTCTTCTCCCCCTAAGTTAGTAAAAATTTTCAAATATCAGGGCATTAAATTCTTAACCAACTTATTATATAATTTAATGTGCAAAAATATTTCAACCAATAGAAGAGTTTTCAACAAATTACATCATTTAGAGCAGTTATATTCAACAACCTATTTGTTTCTTCTGGAGAACACTTTCAATAAAAATAAATTATTTCTTCTCTAACTTATGATGTAAATCGGACATGTATCTATTAACCCGTCATAGTTTTTTCTCTTCTGGAGATTAGTAACGATGGAGAGATAGGTATAGTGCAGTTGTCTTTCTCCTTTGATTATTTCTTGTGTGGTGATATTAAATAGCCCCGATCAAAAGGATTGTAATATAAATATAGATAATTTGCATGCATGTAACTTTATTCAATGGTGATCTCCTGGATTGCCAATAACTTCGATAGTGAGTTTTTACTTGGTCAAAATTCTATTACACCAACACCATTTGGTGATCTTTTAATTACATAATATTTAACAACATATAAGCTAGTTTGGTGATTTTATTGTCACCCATTACATATCTACATCAGAAGCTGTTCAAGACTAACTTAATATCTTCTTCAATTTTTCTTCAAAACAAAATATCAAAAATTCACAATCCAAATATATAGTTAATCTCAAAGTTACTTCTTGTCATTCAATTCATTTCATATATTTATCACGAGAGAGTATCAGCACATTATTTCATATCAATTAAAACTTCAAGTTTCATAACGGGTAATTATAAAACCCGGATGGCCTAATTTTATCATCGCATCCAATCTTTATTATACATACTTCATGCATGGCCATGAATATTAATATGATGTGATATAAGAGCACTAATATGTGTTTTCTCCTATACATGACAACACTAATAATATATCTAATAATCATCTCTATCGGAGCATTAATTATCATGATACATGTTATTCGTGTTGGACATTTTACATTCTTCTGGAGTATTCTGTATAATCTTGGTACATATCAATTTTACTAAACATAAATAAATTCTTCTGAAATTTTAGCTGACTTTTTATACTATTCAACAATTGCTTCAAGTGTGCTCTATGTTCATTAGCAACTCACGTTGTCCTTTAGGGACATTAATTTTATGATGTTCATCTTCAGGATGGTATCATTCTATATATTCAATTATTAAGTGTCCACCTTTAAATAAATCATTATATGTACCAAATTGACCATCAATTTATTTTATAATTTATGGAATAATAATACTATCTCCCCTAATCCTTGCGTACGGGGGCATGGAATTAATCCAACAACCTTTAATTGTCATATACATTTAAAGCAATAATTTATTTTGGCAATGACATGTATCAAATAGATTATTCTTACAAAACTCTAATTCTTTTCTCTTGCTCTAATATTCAATATTATATTGAAAATCCTCAACGGTATGGGCATAATGGATATATTTTCCTATTTTCAATTGAGTTTCTCACAATGTCGTTCTTGATTTATTAACCCATAATATTATTTCTTGCTCAAACTTAATTTTAAATGTATTCTTGTTTGCAATACCTATGAACTTTACATGAATTATAATCAATAACCTATCATCATCAAACATTTTTTGTTATCCTTGATTTTCAAGATATTATTTTTCAATCACTTCTGGGAATGACTATACCGTTCTAATTAGTTATAGGTAACTAATTGTCATCAAGAGGTAGATTTACATTTATAATATCTACTCTCCCAAAAAAGAGTATCTCAACTATTCAAAACAAATCGTATGCATATTATTTTTCGTGACATTAAATGTAAGCTTTATTAATTTAATTATTTCTTTTTAGACAATGTGGAGTATCTAGACATCATGCTAGAGAAACTATTAGACACTTCTTTGTCATATATATGTATTCAGGTTCATGAGTATAAGAATTTCATATAGGACGTAAATAATACCATTTATAATTTAAATCAATTCATGTACATACCAATCAACATATTCATACAAAGAATGTGATAATATGTAAATATCACATGATCTTCATAAGGTCAATTATATGTATATGAACAAAATATAAAGCTACTAATTGGAAACTTGAAAAAGGCATGAAAACTATAGAGTATAAAAATACTTTGCAAGTTACTAACAATAAAACACTTAGTTATATATATATACATCCGATGACATGATCAACCACGAAAATCATGATTAAGTTGAGGTCTTAACTAAGCATTAAACTCATATCGACATAATGTGACAATCCACAAGCAAGATTATCCTAAAACAGGTGAAACCGTAGCATAACATACAATCCACTCAATTTTATTATTTTTTTTTATATTTTTTTTAATTTATTATTATTATTTTTTTTGTTACTAATAACACCTCTATTTGTTTCGATGTACCTTTTTAGCTTTCCAAAAACTATGTGAGCCATTATTTAAAAAAAAAATAGTACAAAGTCATCTTTGAAGTTCAAAAGTCATACTCAACACGTGATAAATTAACAAAGTTCGCTTTAACAACTACTCTTGCGAGTCTCACGAGTCACGACACGATTAACTATCATAATCCGTCTCACAAAACACTGAATCGTATAATTAACCTTACAATCCTTACTTCCACAATCCACATACTTAATTACTCACATTCAAAACAATAAATTATAGAGTAACAATCTCAACTATGTCAGTAAAATAGATTAGGAATGTTGGAAAAAGGAAGAAGGATTAAAAGAAGCTAATGATAATAAAGGGATTGAGGAAAAACACCACATACCAAAGGGCGTCTAAAAGTAGTAATTCAATTGTGCAGGAAATAAATAAATAAATAAATGAAATTTGTATCATTTCATTGTTCATGAACATAATCCATAAAGTGACAACATACGATACTACCACACATAAATTAAATCACATACCTTAAGAAGCCATATATAATTCACAAAATAATGTGTTACGTTGAATATTAAACTATAATTTAATTCCCAATAATAATTTATCAATAGCAGCGCAAAAATTTTAAACTCACATGATAAGACATGAGATGAATATGATCAGCAAATGCTTTTACAATAGTGCACAATTGGCAAATAATCAAATGAAATATAAATTGTATAATATGATCCATATTTCATACCGACATACCGTGATATTTTATCATAGCTTATCAAATAATATTGTTTGATCATATTGTGCGTACTTCATCATAGCTCAAATGTAGTGTATACATAAATTGATCGATGCAACCTAATAGCCCATTAACCCCTACTAGAGATTCGTGCTGATAACGTATTATAAAATAGAGAAAATGAACAATAAAAGAAGGAAAATAGTAGATAATATATAATCTCATTCTCACGCTATTCCATGAGACAATATTACATATTTATACACTTGATCATAACTATGCTAGTAACTTCTCCAAGAATTTTGAAGAGGCACCATAATGTATTGAGAGTTATATAAGAGTTAAGACACAAGGAAGTTACAAGAGAAGGTGCAATAACACAAGATGTTACTAGAGAAGAGTAAATATTATGGGGATCACAAAGGAGTAGTTATACATGGGGATAATGGACAGACATAATAATTTTCCATAGCAAAAAGTTATTAATACATATTAAATAAATAATTAGTATAAATTACAGAGTAATAAACAACATTAAAATAATTATTATTATAATCATAACAATTCATTTCACCAAATTTGATCTCGATGACTTATAAGAGGCATAACGATTACTTGATTAACATATATATAATGATAACTTAGCTTGAAATAAGCATAACAATGACTTTAATTACATACATGACGATTTAAGTAATAAATATAAGTGCATCTCAATGATTTTAATGACTTAATAAGGCATAACAATGATTTTGATAACATAAAATGATAATTTGAATATATACTGATGACTTTAAAATACTTAACATTCGGCTTTAATAACCTTAATGGCTTTATAAAATGATAACAAATTAACAATGACTTGAATAATCTATGACGTATAAATATGACTTTGAAAAACTAAACAATAATAACAAAAAGTTACAATGACTTGAATAACTTATAAAGGTGACTTGAATAATCTATGAATGTAACTTGAATAACATGAAACTTATAATAATTACTTGAAAATACTTGCCAGTAACCCCATTGACTTTAAAAAGGATAACAATAACTTGAATAACATATAGTATTAACTTAAATAATGTGACAAAAACTTAAAAGTAAACATTTGAGTTTACATTGCCTTGAGAATACTTAATATTTGAGTTCATATTACATTGCCTGGAAAATACATACCATTTACTTGAACAACATATAACAATGACTTGAATATTTGAGGAGCTGACTTACATAATTTTTTAGGGTGAATAAGTGTGAACTTAAAAAAAAAAAAAGCACATGTGTAAAGGCATAAAAATAATCTTTTTACCCCCCTCTAGACACTGTTTTGTCCTGCTATCTTTTGGATGAACTTGATCTCCTAAAAGTTTATTGTCTACACATGAGTTTTCAACAAAAAATGCTAAACGACAACACTTTTACTCATATTTGGAGCAAAAAAATTAGAGATTTTGGGTTTTAATATATAATTGTTAATTTGAATAATTGCTTTGGATGTGTATGTGAAGGTGTTTGATTTCTTAGACTTTTAATTTTTGATTATGTATAATGACATTATTTGAAAAATATAACGCTAATTAGCTATCACAATAATACAATATAGAGGCATAACTTTAGGATGATGATAATAAGAATCAGATGCACTATCTTTTTTTTTTTTTTTTTTTTTTTTTTTTTTTTTTTTTTTTTTTTTTTTTTTTTTTTAAA
>PYUH01000352.1:1349230-1393167 GCA_016808085.1 Suaeda aralocaspica
TTTTTTTTTTTTTTTTTTCTTTTCTTTTTTTCTTTTTTTTCTTTTTTTTCTTTGTAAAAAATATAATATTCATTTGTTGCAACTTAAAAAAGATGGAAGTAGGAGCAAATTCGATATCAAATCGAACATAGCAAACATCTGAAGGAGTTACTTTGCCCTTCCTTTTTACGGAATAAAACACCAAATTTTACAATCAAGGGAAATAACACATTTAATGGCTAATGCCTTACCATACCTTTTAGTATCACAAGCAAGCTTGCCAAAGTGAGAAAATAAAAATGGAAAGAAACACATTGCTCATAAAACATCACTCTATAATTTGTTACAACTTTATACTTCCTCCATTTCACTTTGACAGTTACGCTTTGACCATTTTTCTCTAAAAAAAATATTTAAAACATAACCAATAAAGTGAAACGAACGGAAGATTCAAACTTTCCATGTATTATACATACACAAAATATATAGATTTGTCGTTTATGCAATCAAAATATCAACTGAACTACTAGCTCCAAACCTTTTACATTCACTAGAAAATCTGCACTTCCCTTTCCTACAACTCGAAACCCTCTTACAACATGTAACAGCATCAGCCTTATTCTTCCCACATGACGAAATCTCACAATCTTTTTGCTCCACTAAGATATCCAACTTAGCATTACAAGCACTCTTTTCAGCATCACAGCATCCTTTCTTTGGTTCCTCTGCCTTCACGTTACTTGAATGATCAACTGTTTGCTTACTAACTTCACTTTGGCACTTGAATTCTCCCTCACAACTTTTGTCGCAACATGGCTTGTTAAGTACTTTTATCGTACTCCTCTTGTGCTCCTCTGTCCCTCGAAGAAGTAGCATGCTGTTCAGTATCACAAGCAAGCACGTTCCAACATCGGTCACAACTGCAACTAAGAGCATGGAGTATCCAGCAATCGCTAGTGCAAGAACTACACCCTTTGTACAAAATGATATGATGACATTCTCGATTATTTTCCTAGAGGCTTTCTTGGATATTTGAATAGCTTGAGGTATTTTTCTGATGTCGTTGGACATGAGAATTACATGTCCTGTTTCCATAGCAAGTGCTGAGCCAGATATTCCCATTGATATACCAATATCTGTTGTAGCTAATGCTAGTGCATCGTTGATTCCATCTCCAACCATCGCTACTGGTCCGTCCTTCTTCAGTTCCTCAATGATTTTAGCTTTGTCTTCTGGTAACAACTGAGCATAGACTGCATCTAGTGCTTCCTCTAGCTGCATCCAATCGTTAAACCATTGTCACTTAAAAATCAACGTAAATCATTTCATAACTTAATTTACATACTTCTAATAAAGTTTTTTGAATAGATTCAGTAATGTATGGTTGATGATTATATTAAACTGAATTGGCGATCATGATCAGTATATGTTCTGTAACAATAGTGATACTTAACATGAATTCATTATACATGCCCGAAGTTTCTGATTTTTTCTAGCTACTACAATTTCACAAGAATTCGGACTTAATTATTTCTTGAAATACTTTTGTGCTTCTCAATCAATCCCAAACCTTAGGTTCAATTGCGACCTAAACATATCGAATAAAATATTTGAGCGAAAATCATCAATGCAAGGAAAAACCAAGAAAAAATCATAGGCTAGACATAACACTGTCTGTTGCATATACCTGATATTGTACTTGTTGAGCTGCAACATGATTGTCACCTGTGAGCATAACTGTTCTGATACCTGATTCTTTTAGCTCTTTAATAGCTTCCATAGCTCCTGATCGACAATTATCGGACAGACCAAAGGTACCAACCAGAGTTGCACCCATGTATATAAATCCACTTGCTTTCCCACTACTCTTATGCAATTCATTGTCATAATCTGAAAGAAAAAAGCAGCAAGATCATATTGACATGACAATAGAAAACAAATATGGTATATATATGCTGCTTCGAGTTTAGTAAAAGGGAAGTACGACTCACCTTCCTTGCATCCTGCTCGTTGAGAAATTCGATAGTTCCCAATGTAGATATGTACACCCTCAATTTTTCCATATATTCCTTCTCCAGGGAAATTCTGAAATTCCACTACCTTTTCAGGCATGGGATCAATAGAATGCGATGCAGCATAGTTAAGCAGTGCAGCCGCCATTGGATGGCTTGATTTATTCTCAATACTTGAAACCCTGAGAAGGTTCAAATCTATCAGTGAAATGAAAAAAAATTTGTTAGTACAACATGAGTAAGTCCGGCCTATCTTGTTGGTCTAAAACTTACCAGAAGAGCAACTTTTCAATGCTGATAGTTTCATTCAGGGACTGGAAGTGTATAACAGAAAATTCTCCTGTTGTAATAGTCCCGGTTTTATCAAAAGCAACGGTCTTAACTTTTGCCAGAAGCTCAAGATAATCCCCACCTTTGAAAAGAAGTCCTGTAGTTGCAGCCTTTGAAAGTGCACAGAAACTTGTGACTGGAGTAGAGATGACTAATGCACAAGGACATGCACTCACCAGCACAACCAATGCAAGATGAAACCAACGCGTTTTATCACCACTTTGTAAAACAATAGGTATCACAGCTATACTAGCTGACAGTAGAACAACAACTGCAAAACACAGTAACGGAAGGATATTGATTTCGACAATAAGAAGTATAGTTGATCTCAATTACATTATGATTTTGAGGTTTTGACTTACTAGGAATGTACCACTTTGCACAGTCATCAATGAATGTCTGTATTTTTGCTTTCCTACTCTGAGCCTCTTCTACAAGATTCACCATCCTCGCTACTAAGCAGTTCTCAGCTAACTTAGAAGTTCTTACATTGATGTAACCTAGAGAATTTTCAACATGTTATAACAGTGAGGTGCAAGAATAATATGCTCATCTTTTGGTTCATGACAATCACAAACACTAAGTTATATTCATTAGTTCAATTAATTTCAGGCTGGGTGAAAAGAACAAATTTGTACATAAACTTAAACATCGTGTACTTAACTATACTAAGCAAGTTTTAAACAAACCATTCAAATTGATAGTGCCAGCTAAAACAGTGGAGCCAACTTCTTTGATGACTGGTAAAGATTCTCCGGTCAATGCCTTCTCATCTACTTCACATTTTCCACCCACAACAGCTCCATCGATGGGAATAACTTCCCCTGCTTTGACTGCGATAATGGTGCCTAGATCAACACTTGTAACGTCGACTTGTTTTCCAGTTTCTGTAAGTGTTGCTTTCAGGGGTGTCATGCTTGTCAGAGATGACATGACAGACATAGCCTATACAAATTACAACGGGAGGAATGTTTATCGAATAAGATTTCAGTCTATGAATGGATTTCAAATAGGAAAGGAATCAAATTAAACCTTGTAGCTAGCTCTTGACTCGAGCCATTGAGCTATGTTGTACAGAAAGACGATAATAGCAGCATCTGTATAATCTTGCAAAGCTATTGTTCCTCCAACTACATTGTGCAAAACAATATCAAAATATTGGTTATAATCTAAATGTGATACTCACAAATTGGTCATAATCTAAATCATATCAGAGACAACAGCAGGGCGAATTAGAGCCATTGCAGTCCAACACATCAAGGCCGGCTTTCTGAGGGTTATAAAAGCAGCCAACTCCATCAAATAAACAAACTCTTTGTAATGTCACCTTACAAAAAAAAAAAAGGTGATGTATCTTAATATCATTTCATTTTATTAAATTTCTGCCACTGTTATCTGTTACTATCTAAAGATACTGCTTATTAATCCACTGCTTTCATATCAATATTTCTATCATAATGTAGCAGAAGTTTAAGAACCAGTAAATTACAGATTCATTTTCTTGTACACATGAGGTGATAGGATATATAATCTCATTAAACCTTGTAAAACTATCTCATTCCACGGTCACATACCCACATGTATCAATTATCAGAGAGGAATATACAACATAAGGTGAAAGTAAAGCTCATTACTTGCAATCAGAACAATAACATTGACATTCATAGTGAGATTTCTGACCGATGCAATGCTTCTCCAAATGATGTTTGGAACGCCAATAAGAACAGCCGCAATGGCTAACCATTGCATAGGATGGTAAACATATTTGAAAAGAGACAAGAGAAGCAATACACCACAAGCTATCTCCCATTTCCCTGGCCATTTTTTGGTGTAGCTACTCTCCCCTCGAGGCCGAACACTTGCCTCTAGACTTGCTTGATTCAATGCGTTAACTGCAACACATAATATCAAGAATAGAGAATACCAGAATCATCAGTATAAGTTTGGAGTAACTTGTATGCTATGAAAGTATTTGTGATAGAGCCAAAACAATATATGAGATTGATAAGTGAGCATGTTCTATATGTTTATGTACAATTAATTATGTTAAAGTGTCACGGGATTGACGAGAACACTTACATCAACATAGCTTTTACATAACCGTACACATACTTTTTCGTGAAATACACATACATATATATTTTCCGATATTATCTCTAACAAAATACAACAAAATTTAAAGAAATTCAAGAGAAAATCGAAGACATACCAATTTGATAAGGAGAAATGGATTGAATATCATGAACAACCATCAATGTTTTTGTTGGAACAACTATAGAAATTTCCTTGACACCATTTAACGGCTTTAAAATTCCTTCTATAAGTGGAACTTCCGAAGAACAACACAAACCCATTATTTCAAAATAACTCTTCTCCAATTTAACTTCTTCATTTTCTTGCTTTTTTACATTTTCCTATGATCATTCATTAATTTAACATGTTAATCAATAATATGATTAAATTAAAATTTTAAAGATACCTTTTTTGCATAATTGTACATACTAATATATCATACAATACAAAACAAAAATACGAGATTATAGTTAAACTAAAACTAATTATGAAACAAAAACAAAAACAAAAACTTACTTTTTGCAAATAGTTGTTGTGTATCAATGGTTGCTCTAAATCAGTTGACATGACAACCTATTTTTTTATTTATTTTTGGATGCAAATAAAAGAAATTGAATGAAAAAAGTAATAACCCTTTTGCTTATTTTGTGATTTTGATCGATATTTTAAGGGATTTATAAGTTATTGGACGATGCAACATAGAAAAACATATCCACACATCATCATCTGCTAGCCGTTGACTTTGACTTTTTCTTGCTTATTTATTATTATTTGTTCTTCCATTTTAAGAAGGGTTCAATGATTCTCCTCTCCCATTTGGGTGTGGCTTAAATATTTTGTTGGGGTAAGGTAGGTGATCAATCACTGTCTAATCTAAATATATAATGTGACACATTGAAACAATAGAAAAGTTTAACTAAGCTAGTGTAACGCAAAACTAATTAGTATCACGAGAGTGCCACACATGATAATGTTCGTGTACATTCGATTGAATTAACACTATTTGTAATCTAATTTAGGTCTTGACATGTTCAAATTTTAAAGAATGCAACATTGTTGTACTAAATTGAAAATTATATTTTATCCGCAAAAATACAACATTGTTTAATTTTAGGGTATGACCTTGGGATAGAGTCAACGAAACAAGCTAGTGTCTCATTAGCGTAGCCTCTCATGTTCGATGTGATATTGATAAAATACGATCGATCACCAATGATAAAAATTGTCACCAATGATCGATCACAGCATAAAAAACGTTATCAATAATCAAAAACTAAGCCAATGGTACGCCTGAAAAAGGTTACTAATAGTATAAAAATTTTACGGAGTAACACTAATGATGCATTTTTTATATGTACCAGTGTACATTTTATCACAATTATATTAAAAAATGATTAGGTAATTGTGGACATTAGATAACACATGTTAATAAAGTCATGAGATTTTTATTCAAAAATCGATCAAAGACATGGTAACACTCCATGTTGTGATCATATATAGATCATATCCAATATCGGAGAGATTTTTTTTGGTTGAAGGGATCAAATATAGGAGAAATTATATATATATGACAATGACATAGAGTAAAATATTATGTTATAGCTATTAAGTACATAAAAATATTTTGTTTTATATTTTAAATGGCCTTGCCATGAGTCATCTTATTATGTTTATAACATTTTCTGTCCATATCTATCTTAATATAATCAAATTCGTAATTTTTTTTACTTAGTTTTATATACAACTTGCCTCACGGTTATCAAATAGTGCGGTCACCCCTAAATTTTAGGGTTTTAGAGAAAACCAACCACCACTGGGATCGTTACCGCCATTTCTCCCTCTTATCCGCGTTCTTCTATCCTCTCCCTTTATTCTTCTTTCTTATTTCTCTCTTCTTCTTTCTTTTTATGCGAATTCAAGTAGTTAATTCGTGTTTGTGAATGAATCTAGCAACTAAAATTTGATTCTTCTTTTCATTTATATTGAAGGTTTAATGTTTAATGTGATTTTGAAATTTTAGCATCTTAAATCTCTTTTATTTAATTCAACTTTTTAATACAAGTTTAGTTTGTTGTAGAATTAAGGTTCTTAGGGTATTTGATTTCTTATATTAACAATATTATTAAATTTGTAAGTTCTATATTCATATTCTAATAAAGTAACCCATAATATTAAAGTAAGTAACCACTGCTTTTACAATTAGAATATGTAACCATTATTATTCTAATAAGTAACCACAACGTTACTAATATGGTAACCTCACTAATAGGTAACCATAACACTTCTAAAAAGTAACTATCATTGTTCATATAAGTAACCACAATATTATTAACTAGTAAATCATAATTATCCGTAAGTAACCATAACTCTTCAAGAAAGTAATTAACTATGATTGTTCAATTATGTAACCATGATTTTAATAACGGTAACCTCAACCTAATAAGTAGCTAAGTAATCATCATTGCTTAGTCAAGTAACTATCAATATTCAAATTAATTGACATGGGAATTACTAGTGATTCACAATCACTTTATTATTTAGTAACCATTACACTTTTAAACTATTAACCTTTAATATTTAAAAGGAACTTATAAATAAAACTCGATTTCAAATACATAATTATAATAACCTCAATATTTTTAGGAAGTAACCATCAAGCATTATTTAAACAAGTAATTTAAATAATTTTATTAATTAATCATTGCAATTCACATGAGTAAGAAGTTGCTCAAATAAGTGTAGAACGTGTGTAACAATCATCATTCAAATATGTAACCATCGTTGTTTTACAGAGTAACCATTGCAGTAAAACCCAGAACAAAAGAACGATTTTCACGTGCATGGTTGTACTATTATTTGACGGTGCAACCTGGTGCACAGAAGACACGCCCTAATTTTTTTGTTTTCTATCATGATATTTCTTACTAAAATTTTGACTATATACGTAATAAAATATTACCAATTATGAAGTATATATGTCAGTGACTATATAAAATATTAATAACTCAACTTTTATATCATAAAAATTAGTTGCTACATTATTAGAATAGAGTGTTTATGTGAATAAGTGATTGTAGCAATTAAAAAAAAATAGATATAATAACTCAAACACTATCTAAAACAATTTTAATAGTGTTTGAAGTACTAAATTGTTTTGATGTTAAGGATAATAACTTCAAGCTCATACTTCAAATTAGCAACTAAATTAATTATTCAACTATTTTAATTGCTAAAATATTTATTCTAATATTAATGTTTAGACTTCAAATCCGTCTTTTTTAGTTGTTACATACTTACATCCTACATTCACTTTTTCACTTATCCCAATATGCAACTTAAAATATTAATATCTTGAATTTTATATAATTAAAAATAATATTTTTAGAATATATATATTGAGACAAATCAAACAAGATCCCATAATATTTTTCTTTATGCAATAAAAACCAAATTGAGTAAGATTACCCTGTAAATAGTGTTAAACTCCGCAATGTAGCAAGTAGAAAAAACTAAGGGGATAATAATTTATAAATTAAATTTTATTTAATATATTCCATGTTTTTTTTAATAAAATTATATATAAAAAGATATTTTTGGATCACAATTATTTTCTCGTGTTTAATGAATCAATTATAGCATTTATAATATTATATTATATAACTTAATATTTAATTTATTTTGGAGTTAATTATACTTATAATATAATCAATTATATAATTTGTAGGTATTTTAAAAATATAAATAATTTAAATATCTTATTTTCAACCATTATCAAGGTATAAAAGTTGGAATCGATTTTCCATATATTGCAAAGAACTGATAATGTTATTTGTTTTCAATTTTGAATTGTTAGGCGGAGTTAATTTATTAAATTTTATAAAATTGATATGTTATAATATGATTTGGATAACATTAATATAAAAATGAGACATTTTTCTAATAGTATATAAATTTATCACAGCTACAAAAATTTAAAAACTATTAGCCTATTAGGTAATGGTGTGATATAAAAGAGCACACATGTTAATAGAGCCATGAGATTGTTCCAACAATCGATCAAAGACATGGATATGGTAACACTCATCATAGTTCATGTCAATAACTAAAAGAGTGTAATAGCTAATGAGTCACTATCTAAAAGTTAGTTTTGTTCAATAAATTCAATTTCAATACGTAGCACCAAACAACAAATTAATTAGCATATATTGGCTTATTAGTAAAAACAACATAATGCACCAGTTTAGTATATTGGCTGTTGATGACGATAACAAATTGACAATTCATGATAATAACATTAGCCTTGATAATGATATAATTAAATACATTTAATGCATAATTTAAGATTATGCTATTATAAAATCGCTAAAGATGAGTTCATACCTTTCTGCTCCTTATATTAAAATCACTCTCTCCATTTGCATGTTGAAGCTAAGGATCTTCATCCAGTAAATTTTTACAAATTTATATATTAAGAAAGTAATTATGATAACATGGCCTGGTGAATATAAACTAAAATTACAAATTCAAATAAATTTGATGAGATCTCCAGTAATAACATTGTATCTTGAATGTAAAATAATGTCAAATACAGATTCAAGATTGAAAACCTTTTCCCCTAATATTGTCCTTTTAAACTTATTATTTGGATTTTTTGTCCAAAACTACCTTTGTTTTTAAACTTTTTACGAAAACTACCTATGTTTTTTCTTTTTGTGAAAAATTACTTTAATTACTTTGTTATTTTCTTTGTTGACTACTACCTTAATAAAAGTTCCGGCGTTGATCTTCATTTTCAAGCATTTGAAAAACACATGAGTTGCACATGACCTTTGTTTAACTCGATTCAATCATCTAATATGGCTTAATGATACCCAAGTGTTGTAAAAGCAATAGATTAGTAGTATAGATATAGAGTTTATTTAGGTTACTTAGATAATGCGTATGGGTTCCAAAATAGGGAAGAAAATAGTGGGAAATGGAGAAAAATGTGTGAAAATAGGATTTAATTAAAGATGTCACATGCAAATCAATTGGTTTTTAATTGCTTGAAAACGAGAGTCAATGTCGAAATTTTTCTTTGGTAGTTTTGGACAAAAAAAATCTTTTTTTATTTATTTAAAATAGTATAATTTAGCTAGAGCTCTAAACTTTACTCTTATATTTTCACGGTAAGGATCTCAAACAACCAAAGATAAGTAAGCCGTCTCTAATTTAATAACCATAAGCTACAAGGGTGGGGATGAGAATCGATTCCAAGATCTCTTGGAACCGGAAGGAAAATTCTAAGCACTTGAGCTATCCTCCACCCTCTACAAGTTACAAATATAATGTGCAATCAAACAAAATTTAAATAAAAAAGTATCATTGTATTTTATTTAAATGGAAGAAAGAAAGCCTAAGGAATTCAAGTGTTCACCTTATGGACGAGTAATTGAAAGGGGGTGTCTTTTGGACGATATTTTGTACATC
This sequence comes from Suaeda aralocaspica, assembly GCA_016808085.1. Classification (NCBI taxonomy): domain Eukaryota; kingdom Viridiplantae; phylum Streptophyta; class Magnoliopsida; order Caryophyllales; family Amaranthaceae; genus Suaeda; species Suaeda aralocaspica. The sequence goes on from PYUH01000352.1 coordinate 1,359,094, forward strand.
CATGCTGAATCTGGAAAATAATTCGAGAAACAAAATAATGTTATAAGCTTTGCACTAAGGGCCTGTTTACTTCAACTTAAAATCAGTTCAGTTCAGTTCAACTCTTCTTTTATTTTGCTATTCATTAATCCTTCATAAAAACTTTCAGTTCATCACTAATCAACTAAATCAGTTCAGTTCAGTTCAACTCTTCTTTTATTTTGCTATTCATTAATCCTTTATAAAAAACTTTCAGTTCAGTTCAATTCAGCTGCAATTAGTTCAGTTCAACTGTTTTCAGTTGAAGTAAACAAGCCCTAAAATGTACTACCACTAAACTTACAACAAATTCAAGCGCATCTCTAAAATTTACGATCTAGGATTCAAGGGATTTTAGAGAAAAGTTTGGTAATATTTGCATATCAAAAACTATTACTACGTAATTAAGCTAGGCCAGCTAGATACCTATTTAGTTAAAAGTGCAGTTTTTCTTATAGTGAATTGAACGTTCAAATTAAAGTACAAAAGACAATTAGAGACTGATAGAGATGGAATTCAAGTACTTAATTACCTTAACAGCTTGATTAGCATTGGGTGTGTTGGCAACGGCGACAACTGATAGAGATAGAATATTTGATTTATCAACAACAACAACGCCAATGATGATGATGACAATTAGAGACGACAACATATGAGCTTCATTATTATAGCTTCCTTAATTCGAGCTTCACTTAAGCTTTGAACTTTAGCACAACAAAAGTTCAAAGTAGCTTAAAGCTTTGTCATCAACTGTATTTATCAAGAAGTAATTATTTGTTATGTACAACGGAATACAATTAGAAAAGATATAAAGCACTATTAGTCAGATTATTGTAACTTGCACATAGTTGGACAAAATTTATTATTGTTGAAAAAATGCAACAAATCAAGTATAAAACCATATAATACCAAAATGCAAGAAGTCATTCATGCAGTTATAAAGGGAAAAAATATCAAGAACTCAAGCTTTAGGCTAATTATATAGTATCCCCTAAAAAAAAAATTGGTAATTATATATAGTACTAGCAATTCATAAGTAGTCCGTATATATTAATAACTCATATAACAAGTGGAGCATTATCATTAAGCTTAATGCATCATGTGAATTAGCTAATAGCTAGGTAAACGTACATAAGCCTAGGGCTAAACAAAAATCTACAGATACTATATATAATGTGTCTTAAATCTTGACATCCATAACATGGAGTGATACAAAAGCCAACTTTTAGTTTTGCTTAAGTATACATATTTATGCCGCTGGTGCTACGTCATCGCCATCGTCGTCATCATCGTCGTTCTCGTGGAACCTTTTCGTGGCTAGGATGTTGGGTGACTTAGGCTCGTCATTGATTATGATGAGACCAAGTTCTTCGATGAAGATAGACATCTTTTTGAACTCAAAAAAGACAGCGTGCAATTAACGGGGGTAAAATTCTGACAATATGATAAAAAGATGCATGTAATTTGTTGATCTGATGAATTTTAGAAATCCTAACGATTATCTTATATATAATAACCGAACGAATATTGAAAATTCTTGAAGATTGCATGTTTTGTTCTAGTGATGTCGTTGTAGAGTGGGATATCGTTTTAACTTTAGAAATGAGTATGTGTGATGCATAATGTTTCAAGGTGGAAAATTAGGGCACATAAAATGAGAAAAAACATAGGTTTTGTGCTACATACCATTCACTTTACTATCAAGTGGCACGTGGGCCAGTGAAAGAGGTGAACTCATGGGAAGAGTATGTAGTGCACAATCCACTCGTGGAAACAACACCCATGCACACTCCCATGCACCTTTTGTTACGTGTTTTACATGTGGTTCCACTAACATGCACATACTATTACATTTGGCTAGTCAAAGGTTTTCAAACTAGTTTCAACTTTTAGTCAAGATTTACTTTTGTTGTCAATTGTCACTATATACTCATATACGTACATACGTACGTAACCCCACTTTACTGTTGTTGCAAAATCAATCACTTCATTATATGTTATAATCATGACAAATTTTATCTTTAGATGCATATCACCTCAAATCATAACGACCATATATATGGACGCTTATTAAGGGTCTGTTTATTTCAGCTTAAAACCTGTTCAATTCAGTTCAGCTTCATTCAGTTTAGTTCAGCTTCTTCTTTTATTTTGCTATTTATTAGTCCTTCATAAAAAACTTTCAGTGCAGTTCAGCTCCAATTAGTTCAGTTCAGTTATTTGAAACAAACAAGCCCTAAATCCTAAGGGCTAAGAGTGTACGACCCTCAATTTATATATATGTTTCAATTATGCTCCACATTTTTATTAGTTGATATTCCTTTACTTAATTTTGTGTTTAAATTCTAAAATATACGGAGTAATTATAAATTTAACTGCTTAAATAATAAAGTGCGATACATATCAAAATTGGAACAAAATTGTGATTTAAATGTACTCGTGAATACAATATGCACATGGAAAATCCTAATCCAACTATCAATCGATTAGAAAGTGATACACAAATGGCACACATATAAACTGTGAGACATAAGATTTGAAATCATAATTATTACACAAACATGGAATGTATCTTACGGAGTATATTAATTCTATTAAACCCCCTCGCATGGGAACCTATTAGATATAAATGTGGATGCAAGATTAGCCATCTATACGGAACCTATTAGATATAAATGTGGATGCAGGATGAGCCATCTATACATAATAATGCTTAATAATTTCACTTAGAATAGAGCCGCGGTGGATAAGATTTAAATTTGTATTTATTGTGTCATACTAACTGTGATGTGATACCATATTAGAGATTCACTCAACCAAAAGTATAAGCTAATGGTTAAAAGTCACATATAGGTTTCACATTTTTTTAAACCACTTATGTTCACAATTATGTATATTAATGGTCAAATTTATGCTTCAGGCCTAAAGTGTGTTGATTTAAAAAACAAATAGGGAGTAATATACTAAGTAGAATTTAATTTTCTAATCCTCACCCCATTCAAAATATTCAAAAAATTGCCAACAATATTCCGAGGTGCACGTGTGGTCAAAAAAGGACCATTCACTAGGCGATTTGAGGTGAAAAGGCCATAAGAGGGATGAAAACAAGATTTTAGACGGTTCCCGAAAAAAGCTGTACATTTTTCTCGTCTCTGAAAGAGACCTTAAGAGGGACGATAACAGGTTTTTAGGAGCTGAAACTGATCATGGGGAGTCATTTGGTGGCCCATAGCACGTGGTCAAAACATCGTGTAAAAATAAGACAGGGTTCAGTGTGGCCTCTTTGAAGGCCTCAACTGAAGGCTAGAGATCCCGAAAAAAAAATTTACCAAAAATTTCCTGGGGTGCTTGTGTGGCCAATATATGAACCCATACCAGGCGATGTGGGGTAAAAAGGCCATTGGAGGGATGATAACAAAATTTTAGACGGTTGCAGGAAAATCTATTTTTTATAGCATGTTTTTAGAGGACGAAACAAATTATGGAAAGTCCTGTGATGACCCATAGCACGTGGTAAAAACACATGGCTAATATAAGACGGGGCCTAGTGCGGCCCCTCTAGAGACCTTTTTCAATGGTTTAGGATTCTGGGGTCCCAGGAAAAGAAGTTGCAAAAATATATTTCAATGTGCTCGTGTGGTCAAAATATGACCCCAAACCAAGTGAATTGGGATGAAAAGGCCATAAGAGGGATGATAACAAGTTTTTTTATGGTCTTGAAAAAAGTTATTTTTCTCTTTTCTGGGAAAAGTCATGAGAGGATTGATGACATGCTTTTAGAGGGCAAAACTAATCGTGGAGAGTCATGTGGTGGCCCATAGTACAGATTATAAACACAAGGTGAAATTAAAATGGGGCCCAGTGTAGCCGCTCTAGATGCCTCAATCAAAGGATATTATTCATTGTTTTTTGGGTTCTTCCTTCAAAAGTTGGCTGCTTCCTAACTCGCTCTAAAAAGCTCCACAAAGTCCCTCTAGTCGCTCTACGCTTCACTTGTCAATGTTTGGAGCTTCTCTTAGTCAATTTTCGACCCTAGACTGCTTGGGATCCGTTTTGGGTCTCAAGGCACATATTCCAAGACCTGCATAACTAGGAGAAATGTCAAAGGCACATGCTAGGGATCAATATATGACCAAATATAACAATTGGGAATAAACATGCCAATTACATATCATACCGGATTTTATTCGCAAAAGCAAGAAACTACACGAAAATGGAAAGAATGGCCTTAATTAAATTGGGATTAGAAAAGACTAAATTTGGGGTCAATTGAGTATAATAAATGGTCATGAAGACCAGATATCAGGTGCTCATGTGGTCAAAATATGGACCCACCAGATGATGTGGGGTGAAAAAAAAACATAAGAGGGATGATAACAAGTTTTTATACAGTTCCCTAAAAAATATGTTTTTCTCTTCTCCGGGGAAAGGCTATAAGAAGAAAGATAACAGGTTTTTAAGGGCCAAGACCAATTGTGGAGAGTCAAGTGGTGGCCCATAACACGTGGTCAAAACACAAGATGAAAATAAGATGGGGCATATGCAGTCCCTGTGGAGGCCTCAATCAAAAGCTATTATTCACTATTTTTGGGGATTCCAAGGTTAGGGAAAAAAACTAACAAAATTTTTTCGGAGTTCTTGTTTTGTCAAAATATGAACCCGGCCAGTTTGGGGTAAAAAGGCCATTGTAGGGATAATAACAAGGTTTTATACGGTTTACAGAAAATTTGTTTTTCTCTTCTCTAGAAAAGGCCGTAAGAGGGACAATAAAAAGTTTTTAGGGCTAAAACTTATCGAAGGGAGTATTGATCGAGGTGGCCCATAGCATAGGGAAAAAATAAGACAAGCCTGGTGATCTTCTCTGCATGTCTCAATCGAAGGCTATCATTCATTGTTTGTTTTTTTTTTGTTCTAGGGACTTACATAAAAAATCTGCCAAAAATTTTCCGGGGTGCCTGTGTGGTTAAAATATGAACCCACACCAGGAGATATCGGATGAAAAAGCCACTAGAGGGATGATAACAGATTTTTAGACAATTCCTGAAAAAAATTGTTTAAAGGCAGAAATCAATTGTGGATTAACCTGTGGCGGCCTATAGCACATTATCAAAACACATGACGATAATAAAATGGGGCCCGATGCGACTCTTCTAAAGATCTCAATCGAAGGCTATTATTCACTGTTACACTAGAGTGCAGGAAAAGAATTGTAAAAAGTTTTCCGAGTGCCCATGTGGCCAAAATACAACCCAGACAAGACAATTTGGGGTACCAAGTAGGGGTGTGTAAAAACGAATATCAGAAATTTTCCGATCTGAAAATTCGAATACTCGGATTTTCGAAATAAAAATATCGGTTCCGTTTCCGTTTCCGTTCCGGAAAAATCGGAATTCCGAAAATTTGAAAATTTTGGATTGAAAATCCGGATATCCGGTTCCGAATTATGCACCAAATGTTTGTCAAAACTTACTTTTATACCCTTAAAAATGGATTGGATAACAGAAATTCCGAATGTTGTTTTCCTTCAAACTCCGGAATCAGAATTTTTAAAAATCTATTCCTTATTTGGTCAGGTTTCCGGTTTAAAAATCTGGATATGCGATATGGTTTTTCTGAAATTCAAAAAAAAAAAAAAAACGGATCAGATATTCGAATTTTTAAAACAGAAAATCAGAAAACTATACCGAAAATTTGGAAATGGAATTATTTGCAGTCCTAGTAAAGAGGTCATAAAAAGGATGATAACAAGTTTTTATACAGTTTGTTTTTCTCTTCTTCGGGAAAGGTTATAAGAGGGATCGATGACAACATGTTTTTAGGGGCAAAAATCGATCGTGGGAAGTCCTGTGGTGGCCCATAGCACGTCGTCAAAACATAGGGTGAAAATAAGATGAGGCCCGTTACATCCGTATAGAGGCTTTAATCGAAGGCTATTGTTCACTGTTTTTGGGATTTTGGGTCCTAGAAAAAAAAATAGACGAGGTCCGATGCGACCCCTCGAGATGCCTTAATCAGAGACAATTATTTACTATTTTTTGGGTTACGGGTGGCAAATAAAAAAATTGTCAAAACACAGGGATGATAACAGGTTTTTAGGGGCCGAAATCGATCGTGGGGAGTCCTATGCTGGCCCATAACATGTGGTCAAAACACAGGGCAAAAATAAGAGGGTCGGTGCAGCCCTTCTAAAGGCCTCAATCGAATGCTGTTATTCATTGTTTTTTGAGGTTTCGGGGTTTCGGAATAAAAATTGCCAAAAATTTTACAGGGAGCCTGTGTGGTCAAAATATGAACCTAAATCAGGCGAGTTAGGGTAAAATGGTCATTGGAGGGATGATAAAAAGTTTTTTAATGGTATCCGAAAAAAATCAGATTTTCTCTTCTCCGGAAAAGGCCATAAGAGGGATGATAACAAGTTTTATGGGGCCCAAACCGATTGAGGGGAGTCTTGTGGTGGCTCATATCACATGATCAAAACACACGGCAAAAATAAGACAAGGCTCAATACGACCTCTCTGAAGGCCTTTATCGAAGACTAATATTCACTGTTTTGTTGGGGTTCTGAGATCTCTGAAAAAAAAACTGCCAAAAATTTTATAAGGTGCCCTTATAGTTAAAATATCAACCCGACTAGGCGATGTGGGGTGAAAAGATAATTGGAAGGATGATAATAACTTTTAGAAGTTTCCCATAAAAATCTAATTTTCTCTTCTCCAGGAAAGGTTAGAAGAGGGATGATAAAAAAAAAAAATTAGGGCCGGGATGGATTGTGGGGAGCCGTGTAGTCGCCCATAGCATGTGGTCAAAACACAGTGTGAAAAACGTAGCCCAATGCGGCCCCTTTGGGGGCCTCAATTGAAAGCTGTTATTCATTGTTTTTTGAGGTTTCGGGTTCCCGAAGAAAAAATTGCCATAAATTTATCGAGGTGCCCATGTGGTTAAAATATGAACCCAGACTAGGTAATTTGGGGTGTAAATGCCATTGGAGGGATGATAACAAGTTTTTTTAGACGGTTCTAAAAAAAAATTGTTTTTCTTTTCTCCAAAAAAGTTCATAAGAGGGATGATAACAAGTTTTAGGGGCCCACACCGATTTTGGGGAGTCCTGTGGTGGCCCACAACACATGGTCAAAATGCAGGGCAAAAATAAGACGGGGTCTGATGTGAACCCTCGAGAGGCCTTAATCGAAGGCAATTATTCACTATTTTTTGGGGTTCCGGGGTGCCGAATAAAAATATTGCCAAAATTTATGAGGTGCCCGTGTGATTATGATATGACCCCAGACCATGCGATTTGGAGTGAAAAGGTCAAAGGAAGGATGATAACAAGTTTTTAAACATTTCTCGGAAAAAGTTGTTTTTCTCTTCTCTGGGAAGGATGATAACGGGTTTTTAGAGGCCGAAATAGACCGTAGGGAGTCCTATGCTGGCTCATAGCACGTGGTCAAAACACACGGCGAAAATAAGAGGGGGGGGGGGGGGGATGCGGCCCTTCTAGAGGCCTCATAACACGTGGTTAGAACACACGGCATAAATAAGAGGGGGGTCGGTGCGGCCCTTCTAGAGCCTCAACTGAATATTGTCATTCATTATTTTTTGGGGTTTTGAGGTCCTGGTAAAAAAACTTGCCAAAAATTTTACAGAGTGCCTGTGTGGTCAAAATATGAATCCAAACCAGACGATTTGGGGTTAAAAGGTCGTTGGAGGGATGATAACAAGTTTTTTCAACGGTGTGTGAAAAAAAAAAGTCTGATTTTCTCTTCTCCGGAAAAGACCCTAAGAGGGATGATAACAGGTTTTTAGGAGCCGAAAACGATCATGAAGAGTCCTATGATGACCCATAGCACGTGGTCGAAAATCGGGCAAATATAAAACGAGACTCGATGGAGACCCTCTGGAAGCCTCAATCGAAAGCTATCATAATTATGGTATCCCTTTTCTCCCCCTCTTTAATTTTATATATTCTCAAACAAACATTACATCTTATATCTCAAACAAATATGTAATGGGAAAACTGATACAATTTTTAACAATATGTTTCCCTTTCCCCTTCGCAACCAAACTACTGCATAACAAACAAGGAAAAACTAATGCTCTTAGCAAATGAGTCTGTAATAACATCTCATAAAAAAGTTGGGTTTTCTTAGCAAAATGGGTTGTACTAAAATCTCTCATACCAAAATTGTGTAACGGAACTAATGAATTAATTTCCTTGCCAACTCCTAAAATTCTTATATGCACCCCTTTATGTACTATAGACACACCTCAAGTAAGCATATTTGTTAAACCATAGATGTAGCTTTAGAATAGTCGCTGAAACGAAGAAGACTTCTCTCTTTCAACTTCATAGTCCATGGTCTAAATTGCATATTATATTAGTTACGCAAAATATAACATAAATGCTTCGGTCTGTAATTACCAGCATTTTTCCGGTGTCGTAACTATCCCTCAAGTTCATCCGAACCAAACAATAGAAAAAAGACATTGTAGCTGCCATAATTTTTAAATTTATTTTATTTTATATTTTAAAAACGGTATTGTAGCTGCCTGCTATTAGTGCTATACAATGCAATCATTTAGTTGAAAAATATCTAGTTATTTGAAAATATGAATAATAAGTGAGAAGCCCGTCTTCACTGAGTTCTTCTGTAAGCTAGTTTTGCTAAAGCTCTTTTAACAAAGATCATTCTAGTGTCAACACTGTTCTATCAAAATATAATTGGATTATTGTAACTACACACTACAATCCCATCTACTGGTACAACACCCTGACTGAGAGATAGTTCATAGCTCTCCTTACCAAATGTTTTATCTAAAAGAGTAAAAAAATGACTGTCGTATGTGGAATTTACATCAATACCCAAGCAGCTCGATGAAAAAATGGAGCATTAAGCAAATTAGCATCAGGGTCCTATATACTATGCAGAAAAAGGAAAGCAGGAGTTTGCTTTTCCACCATGCAACAGTTCAATACTATATGGACAGAGAGCCGAACTACCTGAAAGGTGCAGCTGTTCTGTTATTGTGATTCTTCAGACTCCTTCCCATGTCCTGTGTTTAGCCAAAACTCCCAATAGTACTTGAAAGATTCCAGTGATCTTTTGAACCGGAGCCACTGCATGTAACAAGAATAAAATATAATGTTTTTAGTATATTTAACACCAAGTACCATACTCATATACTTGTTCTGTCTCACATTGATACACCACATTGTTTGGGGGTGGGGTGAGGGACAATTCAAGTGATTCAGATAAAATACTACTACAGTTCTTTAAATTGCAATTTTATGTCTCCACCATACTGATTATCGATAACTTCCATATTATTGGTACAACATACTATGTTTAGAAAGTGACCTATCAATTTGGAATGATCTACAAGGGAAAAGTAATTTTATTATATAGCTCCCATAGTTAAAGAAAAGCAGGTGAGACATACCACTGCTCTTTAGTGGTCTGTCCAGTCTATCCCATTATGACAACAATACTTCTTGAGCTTCCATTGGGGATGCCCAATAACGGAACAATGATTCTACGGTCAGCCTCCTGGATGCACTGAGCATAGAGATGAAAAATCTACAACCATCAATTTTGTATTCTTCCAACGGATTTCTGTGCCCAAAACTCCTCACATTCACCTGCATCTTGTCAATATGAGCATATCTAACAGAAAGCAAAAATAGATAGTAACCAGCAAAAGTCAGTATAGGTACCGCTGAACTGAGCCTATTCATGTTGACAAGATGATCTCTCCAGAAACAATCTAAAGTCTTGATGAGTACCGTCCTCTGCATTTCCGCAACGTACAAATATGGAGTCAAAGATCCGTTTTCTTACTGGTTACTGATTACTAGTCATAGTCAAGTAGTAATCCTTGTGACACTTGAAACATAAGCCTTTTGTAAATTCGCACCTAGATCTCAGAAATGAACAGCATTTACTTTGTACCAAATTAAAAGCTGAACAAGGCCATTCTGTCTACTGTGACTAGTGAATACACTTAATTTGCTTACTAGAGGAAATTTGTTAAATTTAACTCTCTATTGAAGTCTGAAACTGAGCATTAGTAGCGCATTATCACTTACATTGAGAAGGACACATGCATGGATGATGAGGCAAGTATGAATGCATGGGCAATTGAACAAAGCTACTATGAGCTTAATATAACTTATCTAAATACATTGACCTCAAAGATTTTTTTGAGTAAAAGAAATTCGTATTTCACATACAAACACCAATATATACCCTTCCCAAAGTATAACTCACACTCTCAATGAGAATAAGACTTGTCATCACAGAAAACATCTCGCTTCAATATTTTACTAGTATGATATGCAGACAGTAAACCTAGTAGCTAGGGACATCTTAGGACTCAAAAAATTAGTTCAATAACCTATCAAGGTACGATGCGTAACATGTAGTTCATGAACCAACTCCACCAAGGACAGAGAGAGACAGAAAGAGAGAGATCTGGGGAAAATCTCACACAAAATATACCACATTGGATTCAGAGCGTCAATATTGATGCAAATACAAACAAGTGATATACGCCCTCTGTCCCTAATTCTTTGCCCAAATTTCCTTTTTGGCTTGTCTCAAAATCTTTACTTCATTTTATATAATGAAAAACTTACTCTAATTTTGCACGCATGGAGGACCACACTAATTCCTTAACAACAATATTCTCCACTTCTATATTGGTTTCTGTGCAAAGCCCACACTAGCTAAATATTTAAGGACATGGGGAGTTATTCTTAACAAATCTAAATTTTAATTTCAATACTGGCTTATTCAACTACCACATAGAAGTTGAAAAGATAAAGTCTATAGGGCCATGGGCAATAGAAATATAAATACATACCTCAATTTCCTTCACATATGCATCATCATAACCAGATTCTTCTGTGGCATGAAGATATGAAGCGATTAAGAAATCTCCAAGGTAATGCCGCAAGTAGTTGATGATCTCTCGATATCTCCCGTCCCTATTTTAATGATCCGAAAAATAAAACATAAGTGTACTAAAATAAAAGTATTCACACATCATCAATTCATCATAAAACACCGAGTGTGTGCTCACGTGATTGAGTCATCAGAGCATATGGTGAGCCATCGCTTAAAGGAAGATGTCTTCTTCCAAATTCCTTTAAAAGCATTTGGAGGACTTGGCAAGTCTACAGTTAAAGAGCCATTGAATTCTAAAGCAGCTGATGTATCTAATTGAGAGAGGGACTCCAATAGTTCAACCTCTGTGATTACTGCAAATGAATCTGAGAAAGACCAGCAAGAATCAACTTGACATAGTAAAAAATTTTAAAACCATGAGTAAATCAAACAGAATAAAATTACAGACAAACTCACCGTTCAACAGCTTTCCACCAACATTGCCCAGTTCCTTCACAACCTTTCTCAATTTCCAGTCACGGGGATGCTATCCAAACAGAAATAAACGATGAATAAGCAAGTAAAATTCACCAGTCTTGCTCTTGATTCCATCAATAAGCTTCAAACATTGAATAATTAGGTCATAAGGTACTTTTACACAAAAGAGGGGCACTTTATGTAGTTTGAAGTTTTTGCCAAATAAAAATCTTGAGCAGAATAGGTAGATTTTTTTTAGCGTGACTATTAAATAGGGTGTGGCAAAATTGTGGAAATTATAATTACCTTGTGAGGATCAACACTGCCTAGTATAATTTCGTCTACCACAGCTTGCATGTACCTATAACAGTATAATCAACAGTGCCATCAAATGGATCAACAACGGGAGGAAATTATATAAGGAGTGTATAACAAAAGAAGAGGAAACTGAAGAAATTGTTTGTATGTAAAATTAAAGTAGAAGGAAAAATTGATGTAAATAATCATTCAAACTATAAAAGGTATATCAATTTAATCCAAACTAACGATTAAATCAAACTAGCCCGAACTATAGGGGGCATTTTCTCAAATTAGACTAGTAACTTTATCAACCTGCTACAGCATGTAAAACACCCTCCTTCCGAAAACCACCATCTCACCTCACACCACTTATGCCACCATAAGCACCACCCCATGACCCCAAATTTCCCACCCCAACTTTCCATTCGATAACTCATGCTGCCACCACTCATAACGGTGAGACAGAGCCGACAAACACCACCACAACGAAAGAAGGATGTTGAGAAGGAAGCAGATGGTGGTGGGAATGAAGGAAAACGACGAGAGGTGTAACAAAAGAGGAATTACCATTGCCATGCACAGGTGTAATAAATGAGGATTGTGGTTCTGCAGTAGCCAGTAAGTGGATACATGTAAAATGGTGGAGCAAGGATGTTGATTTGGGAATGGGTTGTAGTAGCATTGGCAATTATAATAGTAATAAAAGTAGCACTGCAATTCAGGGGAAGAACACATTATGAGGCCCACAATTAGAAAAAGAAGAACGAAGAAGTAAAGGGGAAGAAAACAAGTAGGAGAAGATGAACACAAGGAATTGCTATTGCTCAGACTCGAAATGTATGGTAACCCCACCATTATTAAATTTGGACAGACAAACAACAATCTAGATTTTTCAGGGAAGAACAACAACAGGTGGGGGAATTACAAAAGTCACAGCCAAAGCAGACTAATAAACATGATTTTTTTTTCCGCTTTTCCTCTTTGTTTGTTTATTTTTTCACTATAATGCTGGAATTTGTTCTTGTTTGGTGGTGATCATCTCTGTCTTGCCACTGTGAGTGGTGACGGCATGAGAAGTCGACTGGTGGTCATGGTGGCAGAGGTGAAGTGAGGTGAGATGGTGGTTTTTGGAAAGAGGGTAGTTTACCTGCTCTAGCAGGTTGATGAAGTTACGAGATTAATTTGAGAATATATCCCCTATAGTCCAAAACTTCGGACTAGTCTGATTTAAACATTAGTTTGGATCAAATTAATAATACCCTTTATAGTTTGGATTATTCAACATTATTCAATTCAAATATTGAAATTGGAGAATTATCACTCAAGGAATTCATATCCCAAATACACATGGATAAATGAACTAAATACAGTAAGAACATTTCTAACACTGACAGTATATATCAACTCACTGGAATATTTGTTGTGAACAACCTTCAGCATCACCCGTCAAAATCATTTGCCGAAGATCATAGACATGCTTTCTTTGTACCTAAAAAGGTAGTAAGAGGATACACTGAAACCTACGAATGCATATCTTCAGGCTGATTAAAAGATGATACCCATTTTTAATTATAATTTTATTTTTGCGTGTGCAAATGAGCCACAACAGCAGTACACGTTACAAATGGAGGCAGAATTAGAACAATTGTCACCTTACACAGGCCCTCAAACAAAACAATTAGGCCTAGACTTCATTGGTAAAGATGACACTATCATGGTTGCCTTTTTATGTTGACTATTGAACTACATATACATTATTTTAAAGCAAATGACTCATTTTTGTAAATCCAAACATGGCAGTGGAAGTGGAACAATGGATTAAAGTGGCTAAATGTACACAGCGCTGCGGGAACAGTACATCACTTCATACATGTTGATTCAAAAGATCAAATGTTACCAGTAACTTTGACATCAATATCTTAATAAATAAATAAACTATGCGCAATGAGACAAAAACCAATAAATCATAACACTCACATCGACAACATGTAAATAATGTCTGATTATGGAAATTTAGTTGTAAGCCCCTTTTAGCATTACAAACATGATAGCATCAAAAGCAGTAGTCTATATTTTAAGCATGAAAATGCCATAAACAATAAAACATACCTCTAAGACTTCATCAAACTCAACCAGGCTCTTTCGGATGTTAAAAAAGTACTTCTCTGCACTTTTTTGCAAGGACAGAAGCTTCATCCAAGACAGAAAATTGAGACAAAGTCAGAATTAAGGAAATAATATAGAAAAAAAAGAAGATATGTCATTAGCATGTAATAACCTGTTTAACTATGGTATCACCTTCAATAGGGATATCCTCGTCGTTTGTAATTGTTGATATCAGCCTGACAGCCCATTCAGTGTCAAAGTTGAACTTTTGAAATATTTCATCCTGCAAGCTGTTAAGATGAACAGAAGTAAGTTTTCCATTGCAGGATCTGAAAGGGCTGAATTCTTAATTAAGGTATAGAACAATCCACAACTGAGCTGCATCCACTCAAGTAATATTTGGTATATAAACCCAGTGGTATATAAAACATAGTATCCAACAAACAAGAATAGTAGCTTGATTAGTTTCCTAAATCATGATGTAGTATTAAATTCTAGATGTGCTTTGAAATACTAGAGTTGTATGCAGTGCCATGCCAAACAACGAAATATGTACAATTTAGGGTACTCAGAATATTGGAACCAAAAAAAAGACAGTTTGGGACACAAAGAGAATCTACAATGGGCTGCCCCAGTAGAAGCACTCAAAAATATAAGCCAATTGTCTTTTTCCCTTCAGAAAGTACGGGTTTTGACATATCTCAGATAGCATGGTCAAGACGTTAGGCCCAAGTGTAAGAGACAACATCTAGACACTTGAGCCTCGAGATAGTCACATAGACCTCACGCACATTGCCTAACACTTCTTGAATCGTGTGAAACAAAATCTCTTTTGACAGAAACAAAGGTTCAGTAAGGAATTCAGATGTTTTGGAATTAAGATCAAGATCAGTAAGCATCATTACAGCTATTCAAGCATTTAAATACATAAATGGGAAAACTACGAAACAAAGTATAGCATAAGAAAGTTGAGGTATAAGCATAATCAGAAGCAGATTCAAACGTAACTCAGAATTCAGTAAAAAAACATATCCAGCAGTGTCATGAGCCACAGCTCAATAAAATTAACTCAAACAAAGCTAGGATCTTGCACCTAGGCGAGAGTCAAACTGGACTCAGAAATTATGTCAAGGATAACCTGGTAGGCCAGTAGGGTGGCAATATAAATGACAATGACCATGGGCATTATGCATAATGGAATGACAAGCCAATTTGAACTTCGTATCATAAAAAAGTTGTAACATAATCACAAAAAAAAACAAATGGATTATCATGTTTGAAAGAAAATGTTCTGCATACAATCACATTGACTTTCTTTACTTTCTCTAATAGAAGGTATCATACAAATATTTACAATAAAACATTTATGAATATCAACCCCTTAACCCAAAAGGAGGAGATTAGAAAATAGGTTATCGAAGTACCTAATCATGAACCTTGTTGATCCTGGATCTCCTTGCCTGCCTGCTCTACCCCGAAGCTGTTAAAAAGCAACAGAAACAGGAAAGAAAGATATGGTTAATCCTGAAACAAATATTCCCTCCGTTCCCCAATCTTTGCCCCAAGCCCCCCCACTTTTTGTGAGAGTTTTTTGGGGCAATGAGGCAAAGAAAGAGGGACGGAGGGAGTAATACGACAAAGCTGTAACTCTCAACCAAAATGCTTGAATTCAAATGCAAAATCCTCCATCATTAGCATGATGTCACGTGAAGCACAACAATCAAACACAATCACAGTTCAGTAAGTCTGATGTTAAGGTAACCAGGGTTAACAAAAATACATCTTACAATACAACTAAAAGTTATCCCATGTTCGTGAGGATCCCAACATACAAATAACACATACAAGGCAAAGTCATGTAAGCAAAGCAATATAACAAAAACTATATCCTGAACAGAGATAAGTTCATGTAAGTTTTCACATTTTCTTATAAATTAGTAGCGAGATAGTGTGAATGATTAACCCACAATTTTTGCACATGCAGTGAAAAGGGGCTTTGAATGATAACTTTTGGTATGCTATCATTTTCTACCATTTAGAAATTTACTAATGGTTGGTGGTTAAGCAGTGGAACTGCACTTACATCTTGTACAAAGAATGGAAGTTATAGAAAATTTTTGATGTATGTGCTATATAAAGGTATGCATGTGAATGGGCGCGCACATGTAGGAGAGAGAAAGAGGGAAGTCAGAAAAAGCCAAGCAAATTAGCTGCATGCATTAGAATATATAATCGCAGAACAAGATGGATGCATTAAGATGAGTTTTATTTGACTAGCTGTTCATCTTTCTTGGCATCCAAAATAAATTCATACTAACACCATCCCAAAACACTTAGGCACAAACACAAATTCCTAGAAGTACATTTATTGAACAAGGGTAGCCATTGTTCCAGATGCAATCACTACCTGTTCGCCTGTCCACCCACCGGCCACCATCCCAGAGAAAATCCCTTTTAGGTCATCATTAATCATGATTATTATATGACAGTGCTAAAAAGGTGCTTCAGTTGGTTCAGTTCCGCAACAAAGACCAAAATTTAGCAATCTTTACCTCAAACTTTAGCATATAGTATACCTTGTTGGAGGAGGGGGAGTGAAGGAAGCACAAATAAAAATAAATGACTGCCCATACCAACATTAAAAAGAAAGTTTAGCAAAATAACACCTTTGACATGGAAAGATCCAAACTAATGTCTTATCAAGTCAAATTGTTACTCACTTGGTTATCAATTCTACGAGACTCGTGCAAAGATGTTCCGATAACATGAAGCCCACCAAGCCTTTTGACCTCAGTCCCTTCATTCAAGCAGTGTAATTCACAATCGTTCAGAAGTGCTTGATAAGCAAGCGCTAGTGTAGGGCCAAGGGGGTAAACCTCAGACTCTTCTTCAGCAAGCCTTTGTAACTCCTTTGAGTTAACTGACTCACTCATTTGAACAGATTCAGAGATTACAGCCTTCACCTGCTTATATGTCCAGCCTTTACCCTCACTCTTGCCAACGTATTTGGCTGTAAAGTTTTGTAGCATGTTACAGATGGTATAATTGAACTAAAAACTGAAGAGTAAAAAAGATATACATTGCTATATTTGCAATAATGAAGGTCAAAAAAGATTCCAACCAATCAGAGACATTCTCTCTAGCAATGCTGATGTTGACGGGCCGACATCCACTTTTGACATTGCCTATAAAGTGGAAAGTACACATTATATGTAGCAGAACCAGCTAGTTATTAATTTAGTAACAGTCTTTTTCATTACCTTGAGCAAACTAGCTTCAAATTCGAATTCTAAAACTTCTTGTGATAACAGTGGTAGCAATCTCTTCTCTATTATCCCCTTTGCCAGCATCTTATAATTGACAATAATGAACATCATTTAGTTAGTATCAACGGAAACATAATAGTCACTTCAACAAAAGAAACTAATGTATCTAGACATATAAGCCCAGGAATATAAAAACCTCAACTTATGTACACTACCGATATAAGTTGCAGAGAAACATTAAGCACCTCTGTAAAAAATAACACCTACTTTTGGATTTCCCCCCAAAATAATGTCTGTGCCTCTGCCAGCCATATTAGTAGAGATGGTAATAGCATGTTTCCTTCCTGCCTGGGCAACAATTTCAGCTTCCCTAGCAGCATACTGGAGGAAAATTCATACGGAAGGATATCAATCCTTGAGAAAATATCAAACAGAATATTAAAACAAAAAAAAATAAATTTTAAAAAAATTGCAAGCAGATAATGTTACCTTGGGTCGTGCATTAAGCACATTGTGTGGGATATTTTGTTCTTTCAGAAGATCAGACAAATGTTCGGAGTTCTCAACACTGTATGAAAAAGATAAATCATTCAGCAATGCAAAGGTTCAAATGAACCATACATGAAAAGCACCATATATGATAAGACTTCGAAGTTTTCAACACTGCATGATGAAAAAGAATAAATCATTCAGCACTGCAGAGGTTTCTATAAAATATACATGAAAAACACCATATACTACTGTTGCCAACTATCGACAGGATTCCTCAGCATACACATATGATATGAAAAGACAAAAGAAGAGAGACTCTAAAAATTAGGGATAAATCAATAACATTTAACGAATCATCCAAAACATAAAAAGTCTCTAATGCCACAAACAAATAGCTTGAAGTCCTTCTAATAGATAAGGGAAAGAAGCATATAAATCAGTAAATCACAATCATTAAATAATTTCTACATATACTTTTTCGGTTTTCCAGCTAGGCTATAAAGTCATCTGCAGCTACCATGAGTCAACTAACTTCTGTCCCACAACATCACAACTTCCATTAACACTCAGTGCACACTTGTTGAAGTTACATGTAAAAGAACTATACAACTAATAAAAGTGCATGCTAGCTAAAGGAAGAAACATCAAATCAAACAAAGGAACTTGAAATTAGAATCTCCAATGGCTAAGTGGAACATACATTGACACAACATTGAACCAATAAAAACGGTTATGATGTTTAGGACCATCAGTTAATTAAGGGATTTAAGGCTCATTATCAGGCATAGCCCCAGTGTTCTTCGAACGAGATAATAAATGTCCCCATCCTTTTCTCATATTGCTTGCCAAGATACTGAAACTTGAGATCAAAATCCCTGAATAAAGAACACTTGATTGTAGAAAAGATCTTATGTCCTCTTTTTATAGCAAAATACAATGGCTCTAAATTGTTGCAGATTCTTTATAAGATAATTGAACCAAATTCTTTTGCGCTCTTGTTCATCAAATATAGCAATTTACTACTATACTCCCCCTACCCTGGAACACTTCTCAGTTCTCACAATATGTCAACAAATTTGTACTATTCATCATTTCATCCTTCAATTCCAAATTTCCAGTCAATCCCTTCAGTTTCAATCGACAGTAAAGAGAACTGTATAATTATAATCTGAGGAGCAATAGTTACTATCCCAGGCTTAGTTGGGTGTGGGTCACTGAACCTCCTTATCCTTCATCTTAAGATACACAAGTATTAAGAAAAGTATTCATGAATTCTCAAATAGCAGGTCCACATGAACTAATCAATCAGACCCTTAATCCCAGAATTAGAGTCGGCTACATGAACCAAAGTAATCATTTCATCTAGTCATCCACATAATTTTTCCTCCTCCATCCCCTGCGGTCGATAACTTTATTCTCCTGTAAATCCAAAAGCTTCATGTCCTTTCTAACCCCTTCCCACCAAGTCATCTTCGGTCTCCACCTATCTCGTTTGAGGTCTCTTTGATCCTACCATTCCACTCGTCGCACCGAGGCTCCCTAAGGTCTCCGTCTCACATGTCCGAACCAACGAAGCGGTTTTCCCTTAATTTGCTTACAATGTCTGCGAAACCAACTTTCCTGCGGATGACTTCATTTTTTATTCTATCTCTTAAAGTGTTGCAGCACATCTATCTCAACATCCACTTCTCCATAACCCCTACCTTTTGAATGTGCTCCTTCTTATAAGCCCAACATTTTGTACAGTAGAGCAAGACTGGTCTTTACAGTTGATATTGTATGCTAACGCTGTCTGTATATCATTTTTCTTTGCTTTACCAATTTCATAATGGCTGAGAATATTTGGCTCTTTGAAGCACCTCAACTACCTCCGTTGTCTCTCCCAACCTAACATCTAGTCCAACTTGCATACGCAGGAAAGAACAAAAAACGAAAAAAACAATCAAATAGGAACACGTAAAAGCCATTCCAGGCACACTCATTTAACTTGAATTGTGCACATGGACACTCTGTGAAGGGTCTTTTTTGGCTACTTCAAGGGTTTTCATTTTTCCGTTGGGTCTAGCAATAAGCATCCATATTTGTAAAAGAATCTAATTTCCAAGGTTGGAGAAAAGATATGTGGAACCATAGTGTAAATTACATAGTTCATGGCATAACCAGTAAAGCTAAAACTACTATATCACCCTCACTGCCACCCCCCCCCCCTCTCTCTCCTCTCTCCCCACAACAACAACAGACACACACACAAACGAAACAAACAAAACAAAAACAATTGGCTGCTGAAGATAAAAGTCATTCATGTAATCATGTTAAAAGGATTAAACATGCAGAAAAATCAAACAATGCCTAGCTGATATCCCAGATACCTAGTTGTGCCAACAAGAACAGGTCGGCCCAATTTGAACATAAACTCAACCTCTGCAGTGACATACTCCCATTTTCCGCGTGCAGTCTGAAAGTATGTATGATAGGAAGAACTGTCATGCACTAAACAAACTTATAATTTTTCAAACATAAACCTCAAAGATAATTTGGCAAATTAATTCGTCAAGTCTTACCGCAAAAGCCTGGATGGGTAAATCATTCCGAATATTAGGAAGATTTGTAGGAATTTCAATAACAGGCATATGGAACATTTTGAGGAACTCCTTTTCCTGTTGAAGATAGAAACATGTGCATCAGATAATAACGATTACTTAATAACAAAAGAAATTCACGTCTGTTTGTATAAGTTACATAATTACAGTGACACATTACTTCAGTTTTTGCAGTTCCGGTCATCCCCGACAACTTTGGGTACAGCTTAAATAACGACTGGTACGTGATTTGTGCCACAACAACAGAATCAGCCTGTTACAATAATTGACATGGGCGGATCAGGTTAAATGAGAGAAAATGAAAAAAATAAATACCAGTAACACTTACAGAACAATATAGAAAACCAACCCTCCAAATAATAGTTGATTACCTGGATCTTCAAACCTTCTTTAGCCTCCACAGCTTGATGAATACCATCAGACCATCTCCTTTTTTCTTCAACTCTACCTGTCAACTGAAAAAATCTAAAATTACTGCGTAGCTATCAAGTCATAGATGAAATTCATACTTTTCGGTCAAAACAGAAATATCAATCAAGTTCGACAGAAAACCCTCTCGGAGAATTTAGGGTGACTACAAAAATAAAATTTTAGAGGACATTGATTTAATTGTATCAAAACATTCATCTCCAAAATAGATGCAAAGGGGAAGTAGTCAGCTAGGCCAAGCAAAAGGGGTTTAAACATTTCGACTATCAGGTTCCACACCATTTCTTTCCATTAGCAAGAAAATCTATCAAAAGACTACATAGAAGTTTCCTTCACTGTTTTGATCCAATAAAAATATGCATCTCTTCTAATGAAAAGTCGTACTGATGCACTTCATGCAATTAGGAGCAGCGGCCAATGTGCCAATATGAGTGTTTAAG
Source organism: Suaeda aralocaspica (assembly GCA_016808085.1). Taxonomy (NCBI): domain Eukaryota; kingdom Viridiplantae; phylum Streptophyta; class Magnoliopsida; order Caryophyllales; family Amaranthaceae; genus Suaeda; species Suaeda aralocaspica. The sequence continues at coordinate 1,380,105 of PYUH01000352.1, forward strand.
CAATAGTGTACTTTGCAAAAAAAGAAAAAAGCAATAGTGTATTAACATTTTCAAGAAAGAAAGATTTAGACACTAAAAAAAAGTACAGCCGTTGTGAAACAGAGTTCTATATTCCGAGAAACAAACATAGTATCACACTTAGACTATTTTGCTGAACCCTAATTCTTCAACTGAAGATTTTAGCAGGATATCTTTTATTTAGTTAGCAGCCAGCAAAATGAGAATAGCAGAGGTGATCAAGCGCCATAAAAGGCCAGGTTTGGTCTGAGAAGAGAACAAAAATAAAGTCCATGTGGTCGAGTTAGGACAAGGTTTGAGCAGATTTTGTTGTTCAAACCCGCTATATCAAATTTGAACTAGGAGGACTTTGCTAATCTCAGTACTTCATAATTGTAAATATGAAATAAAATGAACATATTCCTAGCCTCCTAGATATCTCTGTTGTGTAGTGTAGTGTAGGTATCCATATTTCAGTCTTCAATTCTTCCCTATAGTTAATCCTTCTTTTATCTTAAAAGTGCAGTATGTATTCCTTTTAGGGACCCAAACTAGAACTATCTAGGTAAGGCTAGCCTAGTTAAAAAAAACTTTAAAACATAGTATTAAAAACTTCCAGTTACTATTCAGAAAGCATTGCAACTTTACAAGTCAATAATCATTAACTCCACAAGCTTTTAACGATTCTCACACCAAACCTTTCTTCAAAATTTCTGTTTTAAGAGACTTCAAATACTTTCCGGGAAAAAAAAAGTCTATACTTAGTGATCACTTCCTAAGAAATCATGATCATTACAACCTTAAATATTTTAATTTAAACCATTGTATTATCAAGGGAAGAAAATAAAACATTGAATTCTATGTTAATTTCAACCGCCCAATTTTTTCCACTGACGTATGAAGTACTTATAAATTTTATAATGACAACTTAGTATTATTAATATCTGGCTCAATATTTTGCACAAAACAATCATGATATTGTAAGTAGTAATTTCTTTTACACCTTAGAAATGTCATTTAAAGATTCAAACGTTATATAGGGGCCTCAATTATTTCTTAGCATAAGGCCTCCAAATTATTAGAGACAACCAGAGCTCATTTTCGGAAAAAAAAAAAAATACAAATCAGTAAATCAGATCCCAAGCCACATTAAGCAACCCCATGCATCCAAATAACAAGATATATTCCCAAACAACAAAAACAAAACCCAACAGAGGTCCAGTAACTCCAGCTCTCCATTTCAAGATGCTAATCCCAACACTATTTCTTGTTCGATGTTCAAGTGTTTGTCATACGTGTGTGACAAGAACAATGCTACAAACATACTTCGAATTATGAAATACTAAGAAACTAAAAAACAGGGAGGAACTTAAACATGAGAGACAATGCTTACAAGTTTACCTCATTGATTATAAGAGCCTTCCCATTTCTGACCATGTATTGAACATCTCGTCGATAAAACTCTTTAGCCTTCAAAGCATTTAAAACAAATCTGAAAGAACAAAATTCGTCCATATTTTTTAGAATAAGAGGAAGATTCAAAGGATATTACTCAAGTCTAATTACAGCATAGCTTCTATCTGAAGGTGAAACATAATAAATAAAGAGGCCTCATATACTATTAACCATCCACTACCAGATTTATGAAGTATATGTAAAACAAAAGGACTATCCTTTCCCTTTCCTTTGTTTCTCTTCACTTTGATGCAAACAATGCAGAAGGGATTTCACTTTTCGATAACTCATGCCTCAAGGCATAATGTATCATTGAGGCCTCTTTATTTAGTTTTTATTTATTTTAGATTTCCAAAGTTGTAAGATAGTTTGTGCAATGAATTGTTATTTAGTTACATGAAAATTAGTCTTATTGCAGCAATTTTATTTTAATTTCGAGTTCTTTCTCTTTTTTTTAGGTAAATATAGTTTTCACACTATTTGATTTTTCATTGTTTGAGGTGAATGTTTAAAAGAAAACCCAATTCATCTTATTCTTCGGTTGAAGCTAATATGGTAGTTTTCAATCTCCTTTGAGTAGGTGAGAATTATCAGGCTTGAACCCGATTTATTGTGGATTGGATGATGGATAAACCAGCTAAATCCTCAAACTGCAGCCATCACAAACATTCCTTGTGAACTAAAATCTTTAAATGGAAGTATTGAAAAAACAAAACAGCCAGTTATAAAACTCACAACTCTGTACAGATAACAATATATGTAAATTGTAAAACTGGCAAGTTCTAAAGAAAGTACGATGTGAAAATGTTATTTGACCAGGAACTAGTAATTTTGAATCGAAGAAAAAATTGACCTTAATCAGTTGGATCATGTACAAAACGAGAAAATGGCACAAAATGCTTAAGCTGTGCTCTTAAATAAGTTGCTTTTAGTATTGTAAGAATCAATTAAAACCAATTTTCACCTTGCCCATGGATCACTTTCATCCCAAAGATCATTGGTGTCAAGAGCCAACTCAGCCAAAGAAATGCCTTCTTCTGTTAGTTCCACCGAATTATCCTTGAGCTCTACAGTATAATGCTGTCACAAAACACAAGATTAGGCACACTCAAGTGATAATTAAAAGTCACAAAACCATAAATTCTACCAATAGCTGGGAATTGGAGAATAGAACTCACGATTCCCTGCACAAGCAACTCTGCTACTTTAGCAGCAACAGGGTAGCGGGCGGCTTCTTCGGTAGCCTGAAATGTGTGAAGACACACAATTTTTAGAGGAATGCGGATGGGTCTCCAAAGTTTCAAATGTTCATGATCACTACTGTAATTACATTATAAATTTAAAAACACAACATAAAGGAAAAACAAACTACCTGCCCACTTATCAGCAAAGGATTTCTTCCCTCATCAATAAGGACAGAATCGACTTCGTCAACAATAGCAAAATGAAATGGCTTTGGCCTGTTTACAAGGTCCAAATTAAAATCGATTAGACAAATAAATAAATAAATAAATAAATCTTGAAATACACAAATTATTTGACAAGTACCATCTCATTACAAGTTCTTCACTAGTTCCAGCAAGATTATCTCGAAGATAATCAAAACCAAGTTCCTAAAGTTCACAGAACATAAGAATCAAATGATTACATTTCAAGATATGGAAATGCGAATGGGAAGACAAAAAAGAATTATGAGACCGGTAGACCGATGTACGGCTGTACCAGCCTCATCTACAAGTCGCCACTTGCCACATTAGCAAGCAGCAGCTTTTGAGGCTTCAGTAGAATAATATATACGTAAAGGAATTAAAATAAAAATAAAAATAAAAAAGGAAAGTAGAGAATAAAGCTACATACTGAATTATTGGTGTATGTTATATCACATCTATAGTTCCGCCTCCGCTCCTCCGCCTTCATCCCTTTCTACACTCAATAACAGAGAGATAGAGAGAGCGGGGGTTGAGAAAGAGTGTGAAATCCCAAATAACATGTAGTTGCCAAATGACAAATACTATGTGGAAATAAATAAATGATAAGCACACATCAAGTTCATACTTGGAGCTCAGGAAGACATGAATTTACCTGAACGAGACCAACTGACAGACCAAGGAAATGATGAACACTGCCCATCCACTCAGCATCACGGCGAGCAAGATAGTCATTTACAGTTACCACTATCAACAGAAAAATTGACAGAATCAGAAACATCATTTTAATTTGCCAGAAGGAGCAGATACTCTAACACAACCTTTGTTTAATAGCTCATAACAGGCTAAAATAAGAGGTGCGAGAATAGTAGAAAACAGAGTTTTGTATCTTTGTTTTATTAGAACCATTGAAACTTTACAAAGCATAGAAAATATTCTTAGCAAAGGAAAAGAAATTTCTAAGTTCTAACATAAAGAACAGAACTTTGCAAGTTAAAGAAGAGGTGTCCCTCTTATATACATAAAGTTCACATGAAGAGCATAATCAGTGATAAAGTTCATCAGACTTTTCTAACATTGCAGGAGTGCAATCTGACTCCATACTGAAATCAAATTCAAATTAGCTATAAGCAAATTATCATTCTAATTTACAATTGTCCCTCAATCGTACATTCGCACAACTTACTATTTAAGTTAAAGTTAAAGTTAGCAAGGATCACACACCTGACATTGAAGTAATTATACTCCGACTGAAAAAAAACAAGTACTGATAATTTCCATGGTGTAATGATGTCACTTACATACTGAGTAAATGAGAATGAAAAGGCATTGACGTACCATGTACACTTCCTGCCAAAGCATTAAGATACGCAGCCAATGTAGAAACCAACGTCTTCCCTTCACCCGTTTTCATTTCAGCAATCGATCCATCATGAAGCACCGCTCCACCAATGATCTAGAATCAAACAACATAACACAACATAAAGCTAAGCCTTAACCAGCAACAATGGTGCAAAGTAAAACGAGTAAATTTTCAAGGTCATCTAAGCAAAAACGATGAAAGATAACCTGAACATCAAAATGTCGCATCCCAAGAGTTCTTTTCGCAGCCTCCCGAACAACAGCAAATGCCTCTACAACATCCAATGTCACATAAATTCAGACTTAAACAAGCAATTAAAGGACATCAAAAAAAAAAACATAGAATCCCAATTCAAAGAATACACTAACCAGCCTGAATATCAGCTAAGCTCTCCCCTAATGCCAACCGCCTTCGAAACTCCTCAGTCTTAGCCTTCAACTACAAATACCCAACAACAATCAAACACACTCAAAAACAAATTACAGCACAAAAATTCAAACTTTCATGAAATGTAATCAAATTTAAACAACCCACTAACCTGTTCATCAGAGAGACTCTGTATTCGAGGCTCCAAAGCATTAACCGAATCAACGAGGCGATAATAATCCCTAACAACCCAATAATTCAAACTAGTAACATCATCCAATTTCTTCTTAACTTGACCAAAACCCTCCTACAACAAAACAAAACCCAAAAACCATTAAACAAAAAACAAACATTTCATTGAGGCATTTCAACAAACAGTTGGTGGCCAATTATAAAAACACAAAATTAGCAAAACAAACCTTGAGAAAGGCGAAAGTGATTGGTCTAGTGTGGGAAATGGAGTGTTGGGTGTGAGAAAAAAGGCGGGAATTTGATGGAGGTTTGAGAAAGATTAGATTTTTAGAAAAAGTAAAGGGAAATAATGGTTTTGTAGATAATGGGGAAGTTAAGAATGGTGATGAAATAGAAGCCATGAAAAACAAAGAAGAATTGTTTTTTGTGTGTTTTTGAAGAATTTGAAGACCGGAGAAGTTGTGTTTGAAGAAGCTAAACTATGATGTTTAAATTTTGGTGTGTTCGGATTTTCGGCCGATTTTTTTACTAGCTTGTGGTTTTTAGGTTTGGTTTCGGCTATTTTTATTGGTCAAGTTATAAAAATAAATTGTTTCGATTATAAATCGGATTTTAGCAACGGAGAAGGAGTTAAGCTCGCTTGTCATTTGGCCGATCCCAGCTGCAATTTTAGGGGCCACGGTTGATGAAATGTGGGACACAAATCAGGGGTGGAAATGGGATCTCTTCGCGCACCTACGGCCAGAGATAGTGCTGAAATGCATTGATGCTTTCGAGCTTAAACAAGATGACAACTATGGGGATTTGCTTTACTAGGGAGGTACTCCCAAAGGACGCTTCTCTATAAGATCAGCCTTGAGGATTATGAGAAAATCAGAGGTGTCAGGGACTAATAATGCTTGTCTGTGGGAGTCAATTTGGAGTATCAAAGCTCCGCAACGAATGAAAATGTTTCTCTGGCTAGTAATGCATGACCGTATACTTAGCAATGTGAATATGGTTAAGAGACGACTCATGGAGGATGCTAAGTACGACCGTTGTGACAATTTAGAGGAAGATAGTTTACATCTTCTACGTGATTGCCCAGCAGCAAGGCATGTCTGGAGTGCAGTGGGGGATGTTGCCTCGTCGGACTTGTTTTATGAAGGATCGTTGCAGGGTGATATGTGCGGTTTTTATAGTGTTTTTTCCCTTGTTTCGAGTCAATTTTATGCCTAGTGGTTGTTATTCTGGCTTGATTTTAGCTCATTTGATGTTCTTTAGCTAATTTGAAGTGTCTCGCCAGGTTTGATTGATTCCCGGCAATTTTAGAGCTTTTTAGTTTGATTTTTATCATCTGCGGTTGTTATGCTCGGTTTTGATGTGTTTTGTAGTTTCAGGCACGAAAACCGAGGCTCGGAACGAAGCCGGAAAGCTTGGATGGGATAAGAATGAAGATGCATGGAAATGCGTGTCAAGAAGTATGAAAACAAGTCTTAAAGAACTCATGAAGAAATAAGAAGAAAAGAAAATAAAATAAGCTTCTGAGGCATATATGCGGGCGCACAAAATAGACATGCGGGCACGACTTTCTAGGCAAAAGAACTTATGCTTTTCATAATTTAGAATTACTCTCTTAGGTTTGGTTATTAAGCACTTTTCTCTCTCAAATTAATTTAGGAAATTAGGGTTTTTGTTCACAACATTAATTTTCAATTCAATTCAAGTCTTCAATTGTTTCTCCAATTTGGTAATTCTTCTACTTTTGTTCTTTATTTTAGTTTAATTTATGCTTTTTAGTTTCTTTAGTCTAGTTAATTTAGTTAATTGTTGATGTTAATTAGTTTATTGTCAATTACTTCACGCATTCAATTATGAATTTTACAATTGTTCTTGCTTTAATTTTCATAATCATGAGTGAGTAGTCTAATTTCTAGGGTTAGGGAAACCTTGACTAATTAATGGACTAACTAGATTAGGTTGTTCCAATTCCACAATTAGTAGTCAATCTCCTATTATTGGGTTTTTCGCTTACAATTGAATTGTGCGCAGATTTAGTTGTAATTTTGGTAATTGTTGAATTTGATGCCGAGAGGTAAAAATACCACAATAAGACCACTGAATAATAGGCGGAATTAGTCTAGGCATGAGCGAGAGCCGCTAGATGAGTTTCGAGGGAGTCTAGATTCGAGAGAATTAGTGAGCCCTAATTTGACGATAATTGTGAGATTGAACGATCTTTGTTAGTGAATCCATTAGTTGTTCTTGGTGACCCGAATGACCCTAGGCTTAGTTTATTGGTTTAATTCTTCGTCATTTCCAGTAATTAGTTAGTAATTAGTCAATAGTNATTCGACCTTACTTCGCTAGCTGTATTAGTTAGTGCTGTTTAGTTTACTTTTGATAGGTGTGCGATAGCCTCATCAAATTTTGGCGCCGTTGCCGGGGAGGCAATTTTTAATTTCGATTCCCCAGTGAATTCCTTGGGGTTCTGGAGGTAGGATAGGCGGCCGCATAAATTCCTTAGGCGCCCGCATCTTACTTTTTTCAAAAGTTTTGTGGCATTCTGGGAGTCAGATGCGCCCGCATAAAATGCTTGCGCCCGCATCTGCCCCATTTTAATTGACTAGGCTCTTTTCTTCCTCTAAAAATTTCTTGTTACTTACCTTGACCCTCACTTAGATTTTTAGCTACGGATGCAACCGAAACCTCAGTTACTCAACTACACCTAAAGCACACAAAAGAGTTAAAAAGTGGATAGAACGCTCGGGTTGCCTCCCGAGAATCGCTTGTTAGGGTCATTAGCTGGACCGTGGCTCCGGAGTGGTCAATGTGAATCGGGATGTAGAATTGCACCTTCTACTAATCCAACCGCATCACCTTCATAATAGGCTTCAATCGTTGTCCTTTGACCTTGAACTTTTCACCTTTATCATTTTGGCACTTCAACGACCCCGAATTGGCTCACCATGTAGTACTGAAAAAGACCGCTCCACCTGGACTTCGTTTCCAGGAAACATCTGAGACGAGTTATAAGAGTACCCTGTCACCAACTTGAAATTCCCTTCTCCTGATTCTTTTGTCATGCCACCCTCTTAGTCTTTTCTTTATATATTTTTGGCACTATCATATGCAGCTAAACGGATTCATCGCCTCATTCAGTTTGAAGAAATCGCTTTCCCCGCAACTTGCATACATATTCAATTCCTTATTGCCCAGTATGCTTTATATTCTACTCACCGAAGGTGACACGCTTTACCATAAACGAACCGAAACGGTGAAGTGCCAATTGGGGTTTGAAAGCCGTCCTTAACGCCCATAGAGCATCATAGATCTTGTTAGTCCAATCCTTTCGCGATTTGCAACTGTCTTCTCGAGATAAACTTGATCTCTGATTGAAACCTCAACTTGGCCGCTTGTCTGTGGGTGGTATGCTAGCCCTTTCTATGGTAAACCCGTACTTTTCCAGCAGCTTATCTAACCTTTTCTCATGGAATTGCTTCCCCCCATCACGATGACAGCTCTAGGGACTCCAACCTAGGAAAAATGACCTGCGTTAAACACCGAAAACCGTTTAGAATCAACATGGGGGTAGCAGAGCTTCCACCCATTTAGAACAAATCCACAGCACTAGAATGTAACGGTTTCCATTAGAAGATTGGAAGGGTCCCATATAGTCAATCTCCAAACATCAAAAATTTCAACTTCCAATATACCTGTTTGCGGCTTTCGTGCCTTTGTGAGATGTTACCTGTTTGTTGGCACGATCACAAGACATGATAAGGCTCTCGCGTCCTGTAGATCATGGCCAATAGAAACCTGATTCCAAGACTTGAACATTGTTTTTGGAGGTCCCAGCATGACCCCAAAATGATTAATGGCATGGTGAAGGACCCAATACTTCCCATTTCGGAACACATTTCCTGTATAATCCATCAGCACACTCACGAAACAAGTTAGGATCATCCCAAAAGTATCGTTAACATCGTGCAAAAATTTCTTTTTCTGCTGATAGTCCAAATCGGAAGGTAAAAACCTCCTACAACATAATTAGCGAAATCAGCAAACCAAGGGGAGTGCACACAAACAGCAAACACTGTTCATCAGGGAAAGAATCGTCAATGGGGTAGAATCTCCCCATCATCCATACCGTATCCTCGATAAGTGATCACTACCACATTTCTGGCTCCCTTCTTATCACGAATCTCAGGTCAAACTCTTGAAAACAGAAAATCCACGATAGCCTCGGTTTGGCTTCCTTCTTCCCAAGTAGATATTTAGAGGCTGCATGGTCAGTATAAACAATAACTTTCGACCACAGTAACACGAAATTTATCTAAGGCATAAACTATAGCAAGCACTCCTTTTCCGTGGTGGCATAATTAACTTGAGCTTCATCAAAGTCTTACTGCATAATAAATAGCGTGCAAGATTTTTATCTTTCCTTTGACTCTAAAACCCACCAACTGCAAAATCAATTGCATCACCACATTATTTTCGAAAGGTAATTCAATCAGGGGACTGTATAATGGGTGCCGAAATTAGTGCGTTTTTGATCATATTAAGGACTCAAGACACTCGTCAGTGATTAAATTCAGCACTTTTAGCAGTCAATTGATTAGTGGTTTTCGCAATTAGAGAATCCTTAATAAACCTGCGATAAAACCAGCATGACCCAAAAACTTCTTACACTTTTACATTACTGGAGGTGGCAGTTGCTCAATTACCTGTATTTTCGCCTTATCCACCTCAATGCCACGTTCGAGACCAAATGTCCCAAAACTACTCCTTCATTGACCATGAAATGACACTTTTTCCCAATTTAAACCAGATTCACCTGTTCACATCTTTCGAGAACTTTAAAAGGTCAAGTACAACATAATCAAAATCAGAGCCTAAACACTAAAATCATCCATGAAGACTTCCATAATAGACTCTATAAACTCAGAAAAAATGCTCTCATGCAACTTGAAAAGTGGCAGTGCATTACATAATCCAAGGCATCCTACGATATGCAAAAGTACCATAAGACATGTAAAAGTCGTTTTCTCCCTATCACAGGATGGTGGGGATCTGAAAGAAACCCGAATATCCATCAAGATAACAAACTACTTATTCTTACTAATCTTTTCCAACATTTGATCAATAAAAGACGGGGGAAATGGTCTTTTTTAGTGCACATTCAATTTCCGGTAATCAATACACATCCTCCATCCTGTGACAACTCTAGTAGGGATTAGTTCATTTTTTTCATACGAACAACAGTTGTCCCTCCTTTCTTAGGACTACCTGTCGGGACTTACCCCACTGAAATCAGCACCGAGTAAATAATACCTGCATCTAGAAGTTTAAGGACTTCCTTCTTCACTACCTCCGTCATTTTAGGATTCAAACGTCGTTGACCCTGGATACAAGGTTTGTGACCTCTTCTAAATGAATTCTAATGCTACAAAATCAGGACTAATTCCGGTCAATCATCATAGTATAGCCAATAGCTTCTTATGAGATTTAAGTACAAAAAAAATTTTATTTATTGATTATCATTAAGAGAAGCCTCTAACAATGACGGGTACGACTTCTTTTCATCGAGAAAAGCATATTTCAAGTGAGAGGGGAGGTTTTCATCTCAGGTTGGGTTACCTCTTTAACAGAACAAACCTCTTGAGGTAACTCATAAATCTCCGACTCTCTCCGAGTTCATTCCTCACCAGTAAGATCCGGACTAAGGCATCGCATCGATTTGTACCTTCACCTGCATCAACATCAAGACAAAACAACGGCCTCCGAAGATCTTTAGTAAGATCGAGGCATAATCATCAAATACAATCTCATCAATGACATCGATAGCATACATAGTGTTCCATCATTGGACTCTTAGAGCACATTAGATTAAAGGTAACTTTATCATCTCCTCAAACAAGGTCAAACTACCATTTTGACATCGAAACACACCTGCAGTGTGTAAGAAAGGTCTACCAAGAATGACTGGATGTGGTGCATCCTCATCCATAGTCTAACCAACAAATCAACAGGATAAAGAATTTCCCGACTCTCACCGGACATCCTCTAAAATACTTTAGGTAGTTCACTGTCCATCTGCCATCTGCAAGGTAATGTTAGTAACCTTTAAAGCACTCATATCAAGCTTTTTACAAATGATAGTGGCAATAACACAACACTGGCTCCTAAATCACAAAAGGGGGTAAGGCTTTTCAAGAAACAGGGGCCATGTTACAGGGAATAGAAAAACTTCCTGGTCCTTTAATTTCGGTGGTGACTTTTTTGCAGTATGGCACTGCACTCCTCCGTGTGCTACGGTCTCCACCACACCATTCGCGTTTCCTACTCAAATGTCTTTCAAAAATTTAGTGTAAGTAGGAACTTGAGTGATCAAATCAGTAAATGGAACAGTAACTTGTAAATTCTTAACAATAGCTAAAAATTACTGAATGGTTATCGTTCTTACTCCTGGTCACCCTGTTCGGAAAGGGCAACCTAACCTGTGGCTCGGGATAGGTCAATCGATGTGTCCTCTACCTCTCCTTAGTGCTTTAGCCTCCTAACTGAACTGCATCGAACTTCAATCACCACATCCTGGTCTTCTCAGCTCCACCTGAAACATTAGAATTACATCATCAGTAGGCATTTTCGGGCCTTCAAGCAGCTCCACTCCTCAAGTGATGGCATTGACTGGTCCCTCGGGGATTCTATGATGCTTGTGATGCTGGGGGTGTGGGTTGTGATGAGGTGCCTGGTTGCCTTTGAACAGTTGATTGCGCAATCTGAGCTATCTGAGTTTCCAAGTGCTTGTTATGAGCCTGCATGCCTCCTATTTTCTGCATTTGCAACATCATATTCCTTCACTCCGAGATTTCTCCACTAGGTTTAGATACATTGGCGGTGCTGGTAGTGGTGGCCTGCTGAAACCGGTGGGGTGGTGGTACTATCTCTGCTCTGCTGGGTGCTGCTGAGGTGGCATGGCTTGCTTAGGATTATGGACTTACTGTTGTTCTTGTAGAAAAGTATGGGTGATCCTCCAGCCCGGATTGTATGTATGTAGATATGGATTGTTCTTTAGGCTTGAAAGGCACATACTTGCTCTACTGAACTAGTACAAGACTGGGAATTATGACCGAAGAACCACATGATCACAGAAAGGATCAGTGCATCCCGAAAGTACAGCTACAGTGATGGTGGGGGAGCTGTAGTACCAATCTTATCAAGCTTCTGACTATGGCATTTATCTGTGCAGCTAACTCTCATACTTATCATCAACTACATGTTTCCCACCTTTCTTGGAATGCCCTCTAAGGTTACCAAACTGTGAATTAGTGTGCAATTTCATCAATCAGTTCATATGCAGCGTTGACTTCTTGGTTCATAAATCGACCATTAGCAGCAGAATCTAGCAAACCCTACTCTCATTACCCAACCCATTGTAGAATGACTGACTAGGAACCATTTCTCAAGCCCATCATGAGGACACATCTCAATAACTCCTTAAACCGTTTCCAATCATCTATATGACTCATCTGTCTCCTGATTGAAGTTAGTAATTGGCTCCTCAGTAAGCAGTTCTTTGTGGTGGTAGTACTCCCTCTGAAAAGCAAGAGCTAATCCTCCAACAATAATGGTAGCCATATTGAGATCGTTCAAACCAGGTTCTAGCTTTGTCTTTCAACGAAAATGGAAACATTCGTCTTCTGATGTAGTCCTTAGAGACATTCATTTGCTTGATAGTATCACATATTGAAGGAAATTCTGTAAGTGTAAGTTCGGATCTTCCTTCGTGTCCCTGAAAACTGATTTCTTTCAACCATATCACAAGAGCCGGTTTCAGTTCAAAGTTAGCAGCATCGTTATCGGGTACTGAATATCTCCGGCCATAGACTCCGTACTAGGCAAGGAATAGTCTCTCAATGAACGGCGCCCAGGTGGCGGTGTGGTGGAGGTGGTCCTCTACCCTGCCTTCTCCTTCGGCAGCCATTTCAACTTCTAAATATCCTTCAAACACGGATTGAAGGTTAACTCGAAAAACTGAGACAAGTCAGAAACAGTTTCCTCCACAGATCGGGGAAGAAAAATTCGGCGTCTACTACGTCTCAACCGCTTCAAAAATACTCGCTTGGGCTCAGGGAAAATGAAAGTACAGGCTCGTGGCGTTTTGCATAAACCTATACCTGCACACAATAAAACTCCGAGCAAAGATAAGAAACAGCCCCAAAGAACTGAATAGTTCTTTGAGACTAGAAAAAAAAAAATAACAGTATAACCCGACTAATAG
>PYUH01000353.1:0-18041 GCA_016808085.1 Suaeda aralocaspica
TTATTATTATTTAAGTTTTTTAAAGTTCTTATTTAAGCATTAGAGCTAAGAAATTATCTCGACAATCGCACGAAATGTACTTCAAATGAGGTCATGATCATCAAAATTATCATCTTGAATTTTTCAATAAAAGAGTTAGTTTATGTGTTTATGTGCTTTAATTGCTTTCTTAGAAATTTAACATGCTTTGATATTAAATTCATGAAACATCGACTAAATAATTACTTGACTTTTAAGTAAAATTAAAACATTGTTTTAGGTTTTATGTGATTTCGTGCTAAATGTTGATTGCTTTTGAATCACATTGAATTCATGTTTAGTTAAATAACACCTAAAAGTAAGGATTAAAACAATTAAATTCTAAAGCGATCAACCTTGCATATTTAATTGGGAAATTATGTGCGCATTAATCAAAACCAACTTAGCAATATTTCTATGTGTTTTAGGTCTAAACCGGGAATATGTATCGTATAATTCGATATTATGATTATGAAATTACATATGAGAACAAGTAGAGGCCGCTATACGCGGGGGGACATTGTGACCTACTTTGTCCTTACCCTCTTCTCCGAATCTAGAGATATGAGACCTTATCCTTGGCTGTCAATTTGCTTTCGGGCTAGACCTAATGGGGTTCCGTGAGCTCCCAAAAAGAGCACGGTGGCGATTTCTCTACATGGGTTTTTAGCTTCTAGACTCACTCCCTAAGCCAAACATACTCACACTATGTAAACAAGCTAAAGATATTCAACGTCCGTAAAAAGGGCACGTGGGCCCCAAAGCCCTGGGTCCACATCCGTTGCAACCATTCCGTTGCAAATCAACCCTTTTCTTGTAATGCTAAATAATAAAAAATGCTGCTTTTTGTTATAAAGTGATGAATTTTGGTAAAACCCCAGGGGTACCCCATAAATTTAATCCTTGAGGGTAACTCATTAAATAAAAAAAATAAAAAAACCTGGGATACACCATAAAAATTTGTTATCTTTTTTGTTTTAATATAAAATAAAAATGTTAAATAATAGGAAAGAAAAAATATCCATCTAAACATCGTCTTTCTTATATTTTTCTTTTATTATAAAATAATTATTATGCTATGATAATGTGATTTAACTAATCCTTTTACTACTACTAAAACAAAACCACTCTTCCATTCCCCCCCCCCCCCCAAATTACCCTCATAAGTCATCCTAATTAATTCTCCCAAAAAAAATCTGGATTTTTCATCGAGTATCCCTAAGATTTCAGACTTTGCATGAGGTATCCCTATTTTTTGATTTTGTGTACAAGGTAACCCTATTGTAGATATCTACTTTTGGTCCCACCTAAAACGTCGATGATTAATGTGTACCACGTCGCAACAGATCCAACGTCTAAAGTTGATTGGTTGAAAAGAAAATTTGTGTGTCGTTCACCTATTTGGACCCTACTCCACGATCTATACGAGGGTTTCGCTACCCGGTTAGTGAGTCGGGGTCCATGGGTGAAACGGTCTAGTGAGGGGTCAAAGGGGCAACCCCTCCAAACTTTTTTGAAAACTAAAACCATTACCGGAATGGCCGATGATAAGTTCCGATGGCCGAAATGCGCTTAAATTACTTTCTTTGATTTTAAACTTATTCTTATTATTTTATTTTATTTCATTTTATCTTTTCTTATTTTTATTTTCAATTTATATTTTCTTTTTATTTCATTTCTTATTCCCGTTTTATTTCGAAAACTCAGAAAATAATGTAAACGCACAAACATGACCAAGTACAATGAACGTTTTAGAATGTTCAAGAGGGCTATGTACGAGATTAAGACAACTTTAGGCTTATGGCATCGTATAAAATGGAATATAGAAGTGAATTTTGGTATATGGAAGTGAATTTTGAAATATGGAAGTGAGTTTCAGAGTTATGGAAAATTATAAAAGTATGACCTTCGTGCGCACCAAAGGTCCGAATTTTAGAAATACGGAAAACTCGAAAAACTCCAGCAGGTGCGCATAGGCGCATGACCTGCGCATGGGTGCACAAATTGCGTCCATGCACACCCTTTCCATCCTCTTCCACTCTATATAGGACCCTTTGTTCGGTCATTTGAGACATCTCAAATTTCGTGCATCCTCTCGGTT
The DNA here is from genome assembly GCA_016808085.1 of Suaeda aralocaspica. Taxonomy (NCBI): domain Eukaryota; kingdom Viridiplantae; phylum Streptophyta; class Magnoliopsida; order Caryophyllales; family Amaranthaceae; genus Suaeda; species Suaeda aralocaspica. The sequence goes on from PYUH01000353.1 coordinate 2,120, forward strand.
TTCTTGCAACCTCTCTTTCTTATTTCTCTCTCTACAAAAAATAATTTTTAAGCTTCCATAAAACTCAATTAAGCATTAATTAATCTCCAAAGCACAAGTTTATTATTTATGTAACTCTTTAATTTAAGTTCTTCAAGCATCGATCAAAAGAAGTTGCTTAATTTGACCGTTGCACGCAAGGTACTTCAAATGAGGCCGAGATCAACAACATCCACTCTTTCAGTTCTTCAATTAATAGAGTTAGTTTATGTGATTTAATTTGCATTTTAGATATTTGACCATGCTTAATTAAAATCATGAAACATTGATTAGCTATGGATTGATTTTACATTAAAATCAACTTTAGGTAAACATTATTTTAGGTTGTTTATGTGATTTGCATGCTAATTGTTTTAATGCTTTTAATCACATAGAATTCATGTTTAATTATAAGACCTAAAAGCACGTTCTCTGATATACATGTTTTATGTTGTGTTTTTCCCTCATTTTCGGTTGATTTTTGTACTAAATAGTTGAGTTTGTGGCTTTGTTTTGATTAAATATCGTCCTTTGGTGTTAAGTTATGTTTTTTTTGCGATTTTAGCGTATTTAGTAGATTTTAAGAGCTTTTTACGGTTATTTTATGCTTCCTTGGTTATTACGCGCGGTTTTTGGTTTGTTTTATATGTTACAGGAGTGTAATAGGGAATTATGAAGTCACTAGAAGCTAAAACGAGTCAAAATGTACTTGTCTCAGGATGCGTGCCAATTTACGAAAAGCTACGAACGAGATTCGAAGAAATCGAGCGAAGAAATGGTGAATATTGTCAAAAAACTGCTCTATATAACGCATGTGGCCGCATAGGCCAAAAAGATCATTGACTTATGCAGGCGCAACATGAACAACAGCCTCAAAAGTCTCACATAGGCTACCTGCGGGCGCATGGAAGAACCCGCTTTTGAACGCTGCGGGCGCAGGTGATGCGTGTGGCGTTCCGTTTGACTTCTCCGCTCGGTATTTGCTTGTGGGTTTTAATTACTTAAAACCTAAATCCTATAAATAGCCTTTGTATTGGGTGCACGACCCTAACTAATTTTAAATAATAATATTAAATTTAAAATCCTAAAATACTTTCTCTCTCTAGAATTTTAGAAGTAATTAATTTGTTCTTGTCGATTCGATTTCAATTAATGCAATTCAATCCTTCTTTTAGTAATATCTTTCCTTTTACTTTTCAATTCTTTTTAGTTTATGATTCTTTTAGTTTGGTAGTTTTTATTTTAATTTAATTAGTTTTGTTAATTTAGTTTTTAGTTTAATTCCCTTAATAATTAATTTAGTTTTAATCTTTGTTTTTGTTAATTTATGTTCATGGATTTGTTATTTAAATTTGTTTTTGTTTTATTTTCTTTAATCATGAGTGAGTAGTTGATAACTCACTTTTATATCGGAATTTTGGGCTTTTTTGGGTGCATATTTAGAGCATATTAGGTCCATATAGTTATGTTTTAGGCATTAATTGCATAAATTATCCATTTTTTTCTTTATTATGCTTCGTTTGTGGATTCTTAATTTTTTAGGTAGTTTTGTTGCTATTTGGAAGCTTTCGGAAGCGAGTTAAGTGAAGCGGATAATTATAAAAGAAGAATTGAAGATTATGGACGTTTAACTCGAGGATTATCATCATATGACATCTATTTTGCATCCATAAGGGTCATGGCGTAGCTTGTTTTGGTGAATTTGAGTTAAAATTGGAGAAATGTTGAAGTTTGTGAAAGTTCAGCTTGACTAATGCTCACTATTTTGGTAATAACTCGAGATATACTCACCTGATTGATGCGATTCAAGTTGCATTGAAAACTAGATTCACAGAGCTGCGCAACGGTAGGTCACACTCCTCATTTGGATTTCTAGAAATCAAGTTACAGCCTTTCAAAGTTGGCCTAGCGAATCAGGAACCGAAGCCAGCGCACGCTGGCTTTGTGTGAGTTACCTCTGAAGTTGGTGTCTTGCTCGCTGCCTGTCCATTAGGCGCTGGTCGAGCCCCATGTGGGCTGTAGGAAGCAATTGGGCCTTATAAGTCTTTTTAATTCCTTGCAGTTTCCCTAATTCCACTACTATAAATAAGCTTTATATAATAATTAAGGGGTTGTAATTACCCCTAATTCCACTACTATACATAAGCTTTATATAATAATTGTGGGGGGGGGGGGGNTTAAAGCTGCTTGGAGTGTTGTGGGGGGGGGGGGGGGGGGGGGGGGGTGTGTGTGTGTGTGGGGGGTGAAGCAGCATCACAAAAGTGGTTTGTAAGTTTATTCTTTAACTTTGTTAATCAATTAAGTTTGCAATCCATCGAATTCCTTCGTATGTCTTAGTTTCTTCTTTAATTTTATGATTTGCTTTTGTTTCTCTCTTTTAATTATGTTTTAGTTTTTTATTTACGGTTAAGTTGAACTCTAATATGAAATATATGCTATGATCTAATTCCAAATCCCCAATTTAATTAGTTTGTTGTTCATCTTAGTTAGGATTGGCTTGATTATCAATATTTGAATAGAAATAGTACTTATTGAATGTGATTAGGTTCGCAATGAAAGTTGGTTCTTGATCGATTTTAGAACCCTAATCAAAAGTAAGTTTTATTGACATGAAAATAGTGAATATTACTTGCTAGGATTTTTAGGATGCTGTTCGTAATGTCTTTAATATGCATGACTCCGTGAAAATAGGTACGCTTGCATTATTAGGGAAGCCATTAATTGATCGAAAGAAATTCTTGGTACTTTCAGGGCGCGTCTATCCTGTTGAGTTCATTCTAATTAGTTGAGGGAGCGATTAATGAATACATTAGTTCATATGACTGGTGATACTTAACAATAGAGCCTTTAATTTATATTTTTTAGTTATTTGTTTATAGTCTTAGATTAATTTCTCAATCTCCTTAATTTTAGCGACTCTACTAGTAGTTATTCATAGCGACCTTTATTCAATTGAACCTTCTCTGTGGGATTGACCCTGACTTACCCTACTACATTATTAGGAGGTACAGTTAGGTTTTTATTTTTGATAGGTTTGCGACGACCTCATCAGTAGTCTTTTTTGTCTAGGGCTAGGGGATTTATGATCATGGTGGAAATTTATTTTATGTTTGTTAATTAATTCTTAATTATTAGCTGAATTCCTATTGTTGATTTCTATCGATTGCAATTAAATCGTGGCCGGATTTAGTTGTGAGTTAGGCAGTTGTCAAAATCGAGTCCGAGAGGTAAGATTACCACAATTAGTCCACTGAATAATAGGCAAAACGAATTTATGCGAGCGAGAGCTGGTAAAGGAGTTTTGATGGAGTCTAAGTTTGAGAGAATTAGTGAGCCCTAGTTCAATGAACGTTAATGAATTGATTAATGAGCGTTTTATAAATTTGTTGATTGTTCATAGTGAACCGACCGCCCTAGGTTTCTGTCATAAGAGTTTAATTCGTCATTTTCCCGTTATTTTCCTTAGTTTTAGTTATTGATCTCTTAGTTTTAGTAGTTTTACTAGAATTTTCCACAAAGGCCCCTTACGCAATTTAGACTTTTTAGAACTGATAGAGTTTAATCACTTCCCTGAGGATTCGATCCCTACTTCCTAGTTATATTAGTTAGAGTTGTTCGATATTTTTGAGAGGTGTGCGATAGCCTTGTTCACTCTCACTAAAGTAAACATAAATCTTGGACAATTGGTTTAGGTACCTATTAATCTTGATTAATCCTAAAGTGACCACCCTTTTGCATGTTATTATAAAAATATGTGTGCATTAAATAAACTCACCTAGCAAACTTTTTATGTGTGATACATGCACACACGGTTCAATTTTCATCAGTTATATATACATGTATGCATTTTATTTGTATGAGTCATCGAGTTACGCATCGATCATTTGTATTGTAAATTAGTTTTCTATTTCTAATGATAATTAGTTATATTAATCGATGAAGGACCTTTTCAATTTTTTTCTTGGAACTTATTAATCTTAATATTAGAAAAAAAGACAATGTTTTTGCTGCGATTGTGCTAAAGAGTGCAACAAATAGTAAGGAAAAATTGGACAGAAAATCCATTATTTGGTGCCACAGCAAATAACGAATTTTCCCTCTATATTTTTCCTTACTATTTGTTGCGGTTAGGTAAATAATCACAACAAATAATTTGCCTTCTAATTGTTGTTATGACATTTGTTGCGGTGAAAAACCGTTAGGAAAATATCCTTGTTTTGAGCGCAGTAAAACACATTTTTTGTACTAGTGGTGATTCTTGTTGTATTGGANATGATTCTTGTTGTATTGAAAATTAGACTGAAAGAACTTTCCGACAGTAGATCGTATGCCCGTGGATTGCTTCCTGTCAAAAGTTATAGCGATTTCAAAATGACCCTTCGAAAAGTGGTCTATGGAGCATAGTTGCGGGCGCATAAAACAAAAGCAAGTTGTTCTATGCAGGCTCATTTTTGCCTAGATCAATCCTCAAAATTGTTTCTATGATAGCTGTGGGCATATGGAATAATGGCTTTTGTTCTATATGGGTGAAAGCCAGAAGGAAATCAACTTTTTGCTAGGCGATCGACTTATGCGCGGAATTAATTAAAAAATATCAAAGGCTATATAAAGGAGCACGAAATATGAGGCTTGACTTAGTTTTTTCATTATTCACTTTTCTAGTTTTCTAATTAAGTTTTAGCCACATTAATCAATTTTCACTCTAGATTAGTATTAGCTTTTAGGGTTTTTTATTAGGGTTTTCTATTCATGAAATCATCACTCGTGAATTGAATTTTTTTTTTCAATTCAAATTTGGTCCTTTTCTTATTATTAGTCAATTATTTTTGATTCATGTTTATTAGTTTAATTAGTTTAGGTTTGTTAATTAGTTTATAGTTGTTCACTAGTTTATTTCGTTGTTTTAGTTTTTACAATTATAAGTGAGTTGTCTATTTTCTAGGGTTAAGGGGAGCTATGAACTTGCCAATGGACTAGTTTAGCGTTAATCGATTAGTTTCTAATTTTTAATTGAATTCATATTATTGATTTCTATCGATTGTAGTTAAATTGTGTAAAGGTTTAGTTATAAATTACGTTGTTGTCGAGATTGAGGCTAAGAATTATGATTACCACAATAGACCACCGAATAATAGGCAATATGTGTCTACGTAGGGGATCTAGCTGCTAGAAGAGTTTTGAGGGAGTCTAAGTTCGAGAGAATTAGTGTGCCCTATTTTAATGAATTTTATGGAATTAGTTGGTTTACGTTTGATGAATTTCTTAATTGCTCATGGTGATCTGATTGGTCTAGTTTTTAATTATATTGAGTCAAATCCTGTTATTTTCCGTCATTAGTCTAAAATTATATTTATCAATCATAATTTTTCAACCAATGCCGTTAATACATTTTAATCTTTTTAGAACTAACAAGAGTTTAATCGCTTCCCTTAAGATTTGATCCTTATTTCCCTAGCTACATTTAGTTAGAGTAGTTTCGTTATTTTTGAGAGGTCTGCGGTAGCCTGCTTAATTCACCTATGTGCACCGATAGGACATTAACATGGAAACATGTAATGTTACTTGGTATCATGATGATGAGATTACAATGATATTTATTAGAGATTGATTTAGGGGGACCTGTATACTGCCTGTTCTTACCCTCATCCTCGATCCCATGAATTTCGTGCATGACCTAACTATTGGGAAACTTCCTCCCCAGTCACAGCTTCGGGGTTATTGGCTATTCGGGTTTGTTTAGACTCCTACGAGGGCAGTTGTTGCACCTTTACTGGAGTTCTGTTCCAAGTCAGTCGTACTCACCATACGCGATGACCCTTCTCACAGTTCAAAGAACACAAATGACTTGTGGACATCCGTTGTCCACAAAGCTATTTACTAAAGAAAAGCCTATAACATGATGATTCTTGCTACATCACTTGTTTTTATTAAATGTCAAGCCTTTATTAGTTAAGGTTACATGGACTAAAAGAAAAATAAAAAGGTGATAAGAGGGTTTATAAATCTAAATTGGATTATGCCAAAAATATAATAATAAGAAGAGAAGATGCTTGATAATGTTGATTAGAGCGACCTCATATTAGTTACCTTGTGTGATTCTATCAATAACCTTGAGAGAATAGTGCTTGAATCCAAATACCCAAAATAATGAACCCGGAATAATTAACAAAAAAATAAAAATAAAGTAGAAACTATTAATAAGAAACTAAAAGTAAAGATGGAGAAAACGTAACAAAAATAAAAATAGAAAATGTGTTTGTGTTTATATGGTAGTTAAAGATTGTTTTTAGGTGGTGCAATGTAATTTGAGGCGAAATTTCGACAGAGGTTCGACGATTTTATGAAGAATAGAAACTAAGAGACTCGAAGTTGTAATGCCATTTCTCGCTATGACTTTGGACCAAAATGGGGGGTACTTATAGTGAAACACTTGGGAAAAGGAAGACCACCCGTCTTCATAAGGTTGCACTGTGTGCGTACACACACAGCGTGCGTGTATGTGGACACACGTGTGTCCGTACGCACGACATCAATTTCTTTATTCTCCAAGGCCTTTAACCCTTTTGGGAGTGTATACTTGTGTGGTTTAGAATTGACCACAATGCAGGAAATTTCACCCAAATAACTTGAAAGACCATACCTTAAAGCCTAGTTTTCCTGATGAGTCATGGTGTTTCTAGAAGGTTATGCATTAGCCTTTAAGCTTCGTCATTTATGTCATTGAAAACATGATTTTTTTATGCCAAAAAGTCGAAATATTTATTAGAAAAATGTGGAAAACTATGGGGAAAATGTGAAAAAATTATAGAAAATTATGTTAAATTATTTACAAGTGTTTAGAGTTGTTTTTTGGTTTTTAGAATTTTTTAGTCTTTTTAGGGGTTTTCGGGTAATCTCAGGTATTCTTGTGCACTTCTCCCAAGATTGGAATAGTAAGTGACGTGTTATATATATTTATCATCGACCTAAGGGATGAGATAAATGTACGTGTCTACAACTACTTTGATTAGTTGTGGAGTATTATAATTTGTTTTCGAAATAATACTTAATTGGTATTATGATTTTAGGTTTCTTGGATTATTTAGAATATAAATTAATGTTGGTGGTACAACTGATGATGTGAATCCACTATTAAAAAAGAGTTTATGTGTGTAATTTTGTAAAGGCATATAAAGCAATGTAATAATAAGAGTTTCCCACTTTTCTCATTATCCCACATTGAACAATTGGAAAAAAAATAGGAGAGCAATGTTATAAAATCAAAACAGTAATCCTTTCAACGATAATTATTGTGGGCCTTATTTTGGGCTAGCAAAACTTTTGCTTCGAGTTTGAGTTATGCTCAAATTATGAGTCGAGTTCGAGTTTGAGTTGAGCTAAAGTTTCGAACCGAGTTCGATTTTAAGTCGAGCTCAAGACGAGCTTGAGATTTTTACTTACAAATCGAGTTCAAGATCATAATATTGAACCAGGTTTGCAAGCTCGATTATTTGTTATTATGTCTGAGTCAAGCTTACCGATACTCGAGCTCGACTCATCTCATAATCAGCCCTACCAATCCTTACAGAAAACCTATGTAGCATGGGTACTTTCAATGGGTTGCCGTCTCCGAACCTGATTCGTCCCCGTATTGGGGACGATTCCGATTCTTCGTGTTATAATTTACCGTACCCATTAACAATATTTTTCAGAATAGCCGTTTTCAGTCCCCGTATTCGTTTTCGACCCCGTTCCCGACTCTGTGCAACCTAGTAGAAAACTGCATGTTTTTAGTTGCTAAAATCAAGCTTCGAGTGGCTCAAAGTGACTAGCTGTTTGTGTAGTGGTAAAAACATAGGGCGAAAATGGGATTAAATTGGATGGTCATTTGGAAGCTAGAAACGAATGATGTATCCCACGTTATTCGAGCGGTTTTGAGGCTCATTAAGAAAATGGCTTTAAACTTCGCAGGATGACTTTTGGATGATGCGGGTGGCTTGTGATGGTTTATTGGTGCATCCGAGGAAACATGAAAATTTCTGGGAAAAAAATAGAACGAAGAAAGGAAATATGAGATAAACGTTCCAATATCTAGATCGACAGTTTCTAGGCATCTCGAAAGGAGTATGGGAGTTCCTCGATGCTTTTTATGAAGTGGAGGGATAACCATCGAAGTTTAGGCTCAACCATTATGCTATAACCACCAATTCAAAAAGTATACTCGACACTGTTTTTTAATAAGTAATAAAATTAATAAAAAATATAAATAACTAAAAATTAACAATATAAATAATGTTCACAAAAATAATAAAATTGTTGATTAATAATATATCGATTGGTTTTTACTTATTTTAAAAATACGATTTAAATAAAATATTACTAGTGGCCCAAAGCCCGACCTGCTAGAGACAAAGGTTGTGCAATGCCATGGGCTAGGGTGTGCCATTTGATGAGCCACCGCCACCTCAACCCGACATGGTATGAAAAACCTATTCTCGTGGCTCGAGTTGGCACGTCCCATGAAGGCCTGGCTCCGATCGAATTCCACCTCTTTTTACGAACAATTAGATGAGAGAATAACTTCCATGCTAATGAAACTCATTTAGAAAAGGTTAATGACGTTATTAACTTACTTTAAAATGAACCAATATTGCATAGTGTCAGTCGGGTAATCATTTTTGCACTCCTATTATCATTCTCTCACTCTATGCTTGCAAAGAAAACAACTATAGAATAATAAAAGAATTATAAACGTTGACACGTAACGATGATATAAAAAGCAATAGATTAGGTCATGCCAATATTTGTTTATCCAATATTCGTCGTTTAATACTATTGTATATATTTTTGCGTTATTTTGAGATATCCAATTTTATTTTTATAATAATTATATCATATTTTGACTTGTATTCGTTTTCATGTTAGATATATGAATATTATATTCAATTTCAACCCAATTTCATAATATCATATTTATATTTAATCTAAAATACCGAAAACTTATATTTAAAAGGCGTCTGATTAGGTATGAGGACTCCATAAGATGTTGTTTAGTATTAGATCGTTGTTTCATGTTAACGCTCACATAAACACCGATTGAATAAAGCCAGCATGGAAGGGTTTGCAGAAATCAATTAATTAAGGAAGTGTGAAAATTAATGCCCATATCGGTTACAAAAACTCCAAAAAAAGCCTTATAATAGGGAGTAGCACACAAGCCAACCATGATATTCATTCCACCTATGTGCATGATGTAACTTGATGCCACGTTTTTCACATCCATTGATGCATATGGACTAATCATGCATTGCGTACCCCTCCATTGTCCATATAAATAGAGTTCTAAAACCCATCAGTTTTCAAAACCATAAGTTACTTGTAATTCCAATTGGCTTTGGTATGATGAGTGTCGAGATTTTTTTTGTAATACTCTTTTTCGCGGTATATTTCTTCAAATTATTATATACTTCAATTCATATTCTACTTTCATATTAAAATTATTATTCATGATCATTAAAAACATTATTATAAGCATTCTAAGTTAGATGTAATGATTTTTTTTAATAATCAAAAGAGCAAGATATTTTCGAGTTTACTAATATTTGAAAACAATTTTATCAAACAATCTATATAAATATGTAAAATATAACCTTTTGAAATACTTTTTAGTTTTTAGTTTTTATTTTTATTTTTTATTTTTTTAATGGAGAATTAATGTTCTAATTTCGTACCCATGTTTATATTATTTGAATCCGCCACTAATATGGCCTTTACAATTATTACTTGACACCATCATCATGGAATTTTTTAAATTGATAAACACTAATATCATGAAGATATTAATGGTCACTTTAATGTTAAATTATCAAAATGATGATACAGAGGAAACTAATCACTCGATCTGTACGTAGATTCTTACTTTGTTAAAGCACATCAACATGCATCGAATGTGTCTAACATTAGTTTAATTTTGATGTGTTGTATTTACATTTATATGTCCTGACAATTTTTTTTTTTTTAATGGCAGTTGGCTTCGGTAACAAGCAATGCAATCGAATCACCAGCTGAAATTTATTGGAAATCAAAATTAGGAAACATCACAATTCCAAAAGTTCTCAAGGCTAGCTTACAATTGGGTAATCTTTTTAAATCAAACTCTAGTTATAATCCAATTCTCCTAAGTTTCAATCGGGCTTCATTATATCATTTTCATTCCTAAAGTAAAAGATAAATAAAACAAGCAACTCCAATGGACGTAACTATGGAATTGCTTGCAATTTGCAAAAGTTCCTACCTACTAGGGATTAACTTAGTTATCCTAAATGACAATTTAGAAAGATCAATTTCATTCCTAAAACAAAAATTTCGCATTCCTAAACTAAAAGAAAAAGATAATTATGGAGTGGCTAATTGCAAAATTCCAATGGTATCCTACGAAAAAAATTTATCTTTCTTGTTTCATTTTTCCTTCAGTTTTCTCCCTCAAGTGACAATTTCTTGATTCCTTCTTACTGTTTCCTCCACATTTTTCTAAGGGTTAGGGGTAATTCAAATATTTAAAGCTTCATTGTCGATTTCATAAGATCTTCGATCAATTGATTCTCAATTTGCATTACCCGCCCTGTGGCTCAACTTTCAAGCATAAAAATAATTTTAACATTTCGCTTTTAAAAACTCTTGATGTTGTTCTTATACTCGTTACTATCATTTCACTTCTTCAAGAAGCTCATATTGAATTCAATATTTTATTTATCCCCTAATTAATTGATAAACAGGGGGAATTAAGTTGGGTGGGAAATAGGGTTAAAAAAGATTTGAAAAATAATGTTAATGCTAGAATTGGAATTGGTATGAATCAATAAGAAAAATGATATTTAAAAGTTTCGGACAAAAATGAAAAAAGATAATTCTCACAAAAATTATCAAAAATTAAGTTATTTTGGACAATTGTTAAAAATAACATGTATCAATCTGACAAGTTAATTAATAATTTGGCTCAAGTGATGCCTCGAGTCACTAATTAGCATTGATATACATTAATGTTTCTTTTCGTAATTGAATTTGGTACTTTTATAATTTTGGTTACGTTGAATGTAAAATTAATTTATGTTATATATAAAGTCAACTCCTATTTTGTTTGTTAAATTTTGGATTGATTATTTTAATCTCACCCTTATTCAAATGACTTACAAATTAAGAAAAAGAAAAAAAAAACAATCTTTCACATAACTGTTATTTTGGATATCAAACTATCATAAAATCATTTAAACAACAAATGTAATTCCTACTCACTAAGAAACTAATCCATGATTATTTATGTTTGAAAATATTACAAAATTCCTATTAATTAATATTCTAATATAAATACTTACAGAAAATGTACTACTTCCGTTTCCTATTAGTTGAAACACTTGGGTATTATTTTAGAGATATAAAATATTCAAGTGTTTTAACTAAAAGGAAACAGAGGTAACAAATTTAATTTAAGGTTTAAGTGTTTAATAAATATTTAAAAAATAAGAACTCCTTCAAAGCCTAGATTTGTGAGTAACCAAATTAAATATTCTTAAGTATAACAATTAATTTTCGAAATTATATATAATTGAACCCATAAATCTACGAAATGTTAACATGTAAAATTTTAATAACCGAAAATGCTCACATTTCATAAGACTTATTTAAAAATATAGATGATAAAGAAATTACATGATGTAGGCATAGCGTGGAATTCTAATCTTGTATAAACAATGTTGAAAAGTAATATTTCATAGGGCATGATAAGTACAAATTGTACATTCAAAGGTTTATGGTTGAAAACCATAATTTCGAAGATGTCGGATAAGAGAATATGTTGAATGTGTATATATTTAATAATCATTACTTTAATCTTCGTAATTGCATTCTATAAAAGGCGTACAAACTAATTTTTGCAAATGTATAGATATAAATATTTTTATGTAAACATTTACATGGTTTCCTCATTTACTCTTTGCATACAAAATTTGATTTTCAATTGTTCTTGCAGGATCAAACTCCGAAGAAGTGCAACTAAACCCAAAGTTTAAAATAATAATTCAACAAAGTGATGGATACTATAAACATATAAATTATGTCGTAGAAAATCCAGTACCAGCAGATGGTCGAGTGGAATTTTTTACCCATGAAACATTAACCAAAATAGGAACAAAAATGGTGCTACACTTCAATCGAATGATTGATGGATCTAAGTTTTTGCCTTTGTACATTACGAAATCAATGAACTTTACATCAAAAAACCTTCCTGAAATCCTTAATATTTTGTCATTGAGTCCTACGTCCTTTGAAGCAAAATATATTATGAAGATGATTAAAGAGTGTGAATTAAAGGCTATCCAAGACGAGGTAAGATATTGTGCACCTTCGTTACAAGCTATTGTAGACTTTGTCACATCTCGCTCAAGTAAAAAAAACATCAAGTATATCTTAGCAGCAACAGAGGTGGAAGATGACACACTTATGGAATACACCATTCAAAAGGCAAAAAAATTAGGAAATGATGATCAACACAATTTGGTATGCCATAAATTGAATAATCCATTTGCCATGTTCCTTTGTCATAGCATAAAGAATACAGATATATACAGTGTTTCGATAGTTGATGCTAAAGGGAAACAAATGAATGAGGTTGCAGTGTGTCACAAGGACACTTCTAAATGGTATCCAGGACATGCATCCTTTAAACTTCTTAATATAAAGCCAGGGACCAAGCCCATATGCCATTTTCTTAGTGGTGATGCATTAGTTTGGATTCCAAAACAATGAAATTATGTAATAACAAGTTTATGGCTGAGCTTCATTATGTAGTGAATTGAAAACGATTTGCTAGTCAATAAGCTTCATTATTAAATAGTATTCTTGAACAATATATAAACGTACACGTCTCTAGATTACCCTTTCGCACTTATCTTCCAATCCTTCAACAAGAATTGTTGGTTAGATAGACTTTCAGTCCTATCCAAAATATTTAGTGACATGAAAAGTCTACATTTTGAAATTTCATTCGATCCTATTGTTGTTTACTTAATTATTCTGAGACTATTTTGGTAATTTTATTGATGGGACGTTATTTTATATCAAAAGATGTAATTTCCCAAACATATTTTGGGAAATTAAAATAATAATAAATCTAAATCTAAAATATATTTTTAATTTTAATTGTTCAATCAATTTATTAAAGAGGTAAAAAAGCCATTATTATTATTATTATTATTATTATTATTATTATTATTATTATTATTATTATTATTATTATTATTATTATTATTATTATTATTATTATTATTATTATGGGAAAGAACCCTAAGGAACAAAGCAAACTAAAAATTCAACAAAGAAAAAGTACAAAAAAAAAAAAGACAACAAAGAACAACAAAACCAATACACACGACAAAAAAAGCCATTTTATAGCGGCGGATTGCATTCGTCTCTAAATCCTCAAATTTCATTGCTCTTTAAGGTTAGCGACAGAAATAGAAACGAATATGTACCGCATCAACAAACACTATTGCTAAATGAAGTTAGAGACGAATTATCAAATTTATGTCTCTATGTTAGAGAGGGAATTAACATGTCTCTAAACCCGTTGCTAAAATCGTCTCCAAATTTATAGGCGGATTTTAAAAGTCATCTCTAAATTTAGGGACGAATTTATAAATCTTTCTATGAATATGTCCCTAAATTTAGAGATGGATTCATAAATTAATTACTCCCTAATATTAGTTAATTTTTATTACTTATTGTTAACTATTCGGTTAAACTCAGTTTGACTTCACATGTGTGGTTCTTTGAATCCCCTGCCCCAAGAACCGCAATTGGTAGGAATTGGAATTCTAACTTGAAAGTCACTAAGGTGCCTTTTGGTTTGGGAGAATTATCAATGGGAATAAGAGTCAACATCATTCATTGCCAATGACGTTGTTTGATTTGTGTTTTTATCCATTCCCATTCCCCTCCCCATTCCCCCAAACTCTTCCATTTGCAAACACTACCCCCCCCCCCCCCCCCACTTTCCCATTCTCTTTTCTAACTTCCCACACAACCACCCTCTATCACCACCCTCCACCACACAACCACCTTGCCACCCCCTCCCCACCTTCACCGGCGCCGTGACCACCCCACCCTAAAAACATGGTTAGCCATTAAACCTTAACCACACCTGAAACCACCACAAACACCCCAAACCATCTCACCTTTGCTCGCCCTTCTCTTCGACACTTCTAGTCCTTTCGCCGACCCTCCTAACCCCAAAAACCTTCCTCAAAACCCTAGATTTAATGGGCTTTTCGAGGAGAGTATTTGGGGGGGGGGGGGAGGGGGGGGGTTAGGAGGGCCGGCGAAGGGATTAGGCGGAGTGCCGAGAGAGGGCAAGCAAAGGTGAGGTGGTTTCAGGGGTGTTTGTGGTGGTTTAGGTGTGATTAGGGTTTAGTGGTTGATAAGGTTTTGGGGTGGCCGTGGAGTTGTGGTGGTAGCGAGGGGGTAGGGGGGGGGGGGGGTGAGATGTCGGAGCCGGCAAGGGTGAAGTCGCGGCACCTGTGAGGGGTGGAAATGGGAGGTGGTTGTGTGGTGGAAGGGTGACAATAGGGTGGTTCTCCATTCCTTTTCTATTACAAAACAAGCAACTACCTAAATCTAAGGTATTATCATTCCATTCCTCCTCTTTCTCATTCCCCTTTGCCAACCAAATGACCCCTAAGTGAAACTCTTAACAACTACACTGCATATTATAATGATATTTTGTAAACTAAGCTCATAGCATTTTTGCTTTTGCAACGAGTTACTCGAGGAGTATGCTGACTTCCTCTTTGTTTTTCCTAAAAAATTGAGTGGGTGGATATGAGTACTTAAGTTATTCACTTTAAATTCTGTTTATTAAGTCATTCACTCTATTAACGGTTGGTCCTTCGGTTTACTTTCCAAATTGATTATCATATTAAGGCTTTGAATTCAATCAATTAAACAAAGCCTTAATCCCAAAAATTAGGGTCGACTACATGAACCAAAAAATTATTCCATGAAGTGATCCACATTAATTTTCCTCCGCCATCCCCTGCGATCAAGAATATTAAGGCATTGAAAGCAGTAGTTATATGCGGCAGTATTGTGTCATATTATTCTTCTTTAATCTCCTTATATACACGCCCTGAATTCTCTAATTTATAATTGTTATTGTTGTGAAAATAGAGCTGATATAAACCTTTTAATCTTCTTTTGTGGGCTATATATTCAGCTTTCTTTCTTTCATTTTTATCATCTAAAAAAAAATCTAAACACTACTATTTATTTGTGCATAAGTTGGTGTAACTCCATACCTTCATTCAAGAGTGTCATTGTGTAAAGGTGGTGTGTGATTCTTAAGAATCTTGTTGGCTAACACAATTGAGCCCCACGCTTGTGCCAAAATTTTGTTTTCAAGTGGGTGGTGGTCCTAATTACCACGACACACCAAATTTCTAGCCCATTTTCTCGACTCATCTTCTTCCTATGTGTTCTCAATTGAGTAGTTGTAATCTCTTATACTACAACAATTTGAAAATGAAATTATTAATACTTTTACAGCTGCTAGATTTTTGAACAAGACCATTTCTGATCTCTCTAAGTTGGAACCATTGAATGGTAAAAATTATAAGAGAAGGTCACAAAATTATTGATATTTTTTGAATAAGTGCAAAATGTATTATGTTTTATTTGAATATGTTATAGACGCTATTGAACAGGCTAGCATCTCTTTCTCAACCGCCAATCTCCCATCAACTCAATTGGAGGCTTTGACAACAAGTTAGGGTCTATTACTTTTAGCTTAAAATTAGCTCAGTTCTGTTTAACTCCAATCAGTTGATCAGGCCAACTTTTTTTCTTTAAAAACCATAATAATAACCTTCACTTCATT
>PYUH01000036.1:0-13113 GCA_016808085.1 Suaeda aralocaspica
ATTAATGGCAATGAACGGATCACAAAATGAGTTTCCATCGTAATTCACATTTATATTTGACTCACCACCTTGGAAAAAGAAAAGAATATATAAACTAAGTTAAAATGGTATCAAGAAAAAAAAAAATGTATAACAAAATAATATTATATATCAACAAAAATACCTTGCTTTGTTACTTGAAGAAGATTGAGTACTTTCAGGAACAACATAATCATTCTTTATAAAAATTTGGAGGCTTAATAATTACATCTCCACCTGATGAAACAATGCCAAACTTTTTTTCAAGAAGAATCTAGAGACTCTTGACTCAGAATAACCAATTACAAAACTTTGTAAACAGTCCTTCTTTTGTTACACGGCTTTCGACCAATATTGATGGCAAGTTTTATCAATGATTTTCTTTTTGAATAAGAAGATTTCTACAATGGCAGTTTGCTTACCAGTGTTTTGCAAAAAAAGGATTATCACTACTGAACTCACTTGTATTGAAAACTCCTTTCAACTTCTCTTTTCTCTTCAGTTGAAAGATCATAATTGTTTGTCAGACTCTCAAACCTCAGAAGACTGCTTTTTTGAGTGTCTTCACACAGATGAAATAACAATGTACGATTTTCACTAGCTCTTTCAGGATCACTGCCTACAGCTTCCTCACTCAGTAAAAACTTGAGTGTTACGATTCTCTAGACAAAACTTCGACTTTGCACTCTTGCCAATGTCAAACTTCAATCTCAGAATGTTGTTATCTACTTATTCAAATCTCAGCAGGTGTGCTTATGTTCAATGAACATGTCTTCATTAGTTGCAGAATTTTCAATTCATTCACTTCATTTACTTCTTCATTCTGCTGATTGATTCTCTCCCACACACTGAACATATCAGCTTCCAAAATGCTCAATCTCAAGATCTTTCAGCACTGAATCAAAGCAGAAGTGTTAATCTATCTGATCTAATCCATAACTGTGGGAATCGGTTGTTGATGAGGTTTTGCCAAAAAGTCTTGAACTGGAAGAGTCTTTTATTGGAATAGAGGTGTAGTTTGAAGTGGATTGAGAAAAAATATGGAAATCAGGCATTTTTTTACCCATTATCCATTCATCTTTTCAACCTTACCACTAGCAAGATCAATGTCTTCAAAAATTCAGGATCATCCAAGAAGAAGAATTTGAGAAACAAATGAGGAGACTCTGTTTATCATCACCAACAGATTGCCTTGCTACAAAAGCAACATTTGATTCTGATCAGAATTATCCTTTGAACTTTCGACAAATTGATTATATTTTGGAATATGTGTACTAGAACGGAGAGAAAAAAGCTTTGATCCCTTGTAATAAGAGATACATTCTTCAGCATTCATGAAAATATAATAAACAAAACTATTAACCAAATAAAACACAATTTAGTAACATGCATAAAAAATCAGTAACCCATGAAAATTCTAGTAACCCCATAAATAAATCAATAACAATGAACACAAAGACCAGTTTAAAAACTCTAGTAAACCCTTTTAAAACAGCAAAAACACTATAAAAATACACCTTTTGAAACTCTAGTAACTCCTTTAACAAAACAACCAGTAACCCAGCAAAAAAATTCAGAAACACATAAAAAAACAGCGAACCCCATCAAAAAATTCATATAAAAAAATCAGTAAACCCATTCAAAATTTAGTAACCCCATAAATAAATCTATTACAATGGAACACAAAGACCAGTTAAAAACTCTTAGTAACCCTTAAAACAATCAAAAACACTATAAAAGCACACAAAACCAGTAACCACTTTTGAAACTCTAGTAGCTCCTTTAACAAAACCAGTAACCCAGCAAAAATTCAGTAACCCCATGAAAAATTCAGTAACCCAATGAAAAAATTAGTAACCCCATGAAAAATTCTAGTAACCCCTTAAATAAATCAATAACCCTTTAAGTGAAACACAAAGAGCAGTTAAAGACACTCACACTTTTTGCAGCTTCTTTGATTTTGCATCAGTAAGAAGATCAGGAGGAGGAAGCTTTGAAAAGTAACAACACGATCATTGTAACAGCAAACATTAGAGCATCAATGCCAGTACATTTTCGTCATCCTCCTTAATCCACATTCTCAACTGGATCAACAGGAGGATGTACTTGAGAGAGATTCTCAACTTGTTGAAAAGAATCAACAAATGTACCCGCTTCACTAGATAACTGAATATCTAAATATGTATTGACAGAGATTCTGTATCAACAAAAACTTGCTCCTCAAATGTTTTCTTGTTGTCTGATGTATCAACACCCAAACTTATCTTATCAACCAAACTCTTGTTCTTGATCTCAATCATATCTTCTCCTTTCATCTCATATCACATTCATACTCAACTCAACACCTGTTCCACACACAACATTCTCTTCAATTTCTCACTATCAACAGCTTCAACATCTTCCTTACTCTGAAAAAATTCTACCACTTGCTCATCATGGCCAATTTCAACTTCTTTCTCATCATGCACAGTTACATCCTCTTTCACTACATCAACATTCAAATTTTCATCTTCCTCACTTCTCCACCAAGAGCTCATTGTCAACACAAGTAATAGGAAAATGATCATGTCCACTCACCAACACCCCATTTTCACTTTCAGGCTTGCAACCTGTCCCTAAACCTTTCATCAGGCCAATGTTGAATTAGAGTAAACTCTAGGTAAAGATCTCTCTATCAAGCCTAGAAAATAACATAACTGTAACAACAACAAACAACCACCCACATACTTTGAAACTAGAAGAATAGGAATTCAAGTTTGCAGCTTAGGTTATCAACCAAACAATACTTGCTACCAATTATAATTTGCAATCTGATCAACATCCTCCAAGTGCTATAACAATTCTTTGAAAAATCAGCAATTTATTAGGAGTGGGTGCATTAAAGAGTACTCATTGCATACATCACAAAAATGATTCTTTTAAACTCATCATTTCCTCTCTTCATTTGCTATCATTCACCATTTGTTTGTATAACAATGAAAACACCGATGGTTTCTTTGCACTTAAAGATTCCCAACGCACTTGATGTGTTTTTCAGTATGACCAATAATGACCGGAACATCATCCCTTAATAGGTATACCAAAAACATCATGAAAATCTTCTGGTTTTACATTGAACCCCTTTCATCAGAAACAGAGAGAGATAGTACCTCGACTCACACACAAATTTTGAACACAAACCAACGCTCATCTCCCGAGGAAACTGTCAGAAACTTTAATGTCAAAGGACCTGCCAAAACCAATCTCCTTAAAAGCCTTTTTCTGTTTTTCAGAAGTCGTTGCATAAACTCAGTACCCCAAAGTTCTCATCGTGATATTCAAATTCGGACCATGTGGCACTGCAAAAAAAAACACAAACAAAAAAGATAGTAACTCATTATAAGAAAGCTAGCAACCCCCATAAAAGAATCTAATAAACAAACAAAAAACAAGTAAACCCCAGTACAATAAAGATAGTAACCCATATAACAGAATGCTAGTAACCTCTACAGAATGCTAGTGTAACCCCTATAACAGAAAATCCAGTGTAACCCAAACAAAAAAACTTGTAACCCCAGTACAAGAAATATGGTAACCCCTATAAAAAAATCTGATAACCCAAAAACAACAAAACATAGTAACCCCTATAAAAGAATCTAGAACCCAAACAAAAAAATTAGTAACCCCTATAAAAAGAAGAATCTAGTAACCCAAACAAAAAACCATAGTAACCCTTATAACAGAATCCAGTAAACCCAAACAAAAAAACATAGTAACCCCTATATAAAACAATTGATAACCCAAACAACAAAAATGTAACCCCTATAAAAAAATCTAGAACCCAAACAAAAAACACCATAACCCCTATAAAAGAATCTAGTAACCCTACAAAAAACATATAACCCTACAAAAGAATCTAGTAACCATACAAAAAAACAACATAGTTTAAAACATAGTAGATCTGGTAAACCCTAAAAACACAACATAGTTTACATAGTAACTATTACAAATAAAAAACCACAACCACAAATAACTGGAAACCAAAGTCTAAAGAAGAAAGGACATACTGAGTATTGTCTTCTTTGTAACATCAATTACTTATCTTCATGAGGAACTACCAACAACAGCGCATGTCATCAGCAGCCTTTCCCTTTTTTTTTGAACGACCTTCAATGTCTTCATCTTTGAATCACCACGTTGTTTATTGCTGAGAAGAAACTACAAATCCTTAGGGTAACCTGCTTTTTTTTAATTCTTTATCAAATGTTGTAGAGTCCTCTGCAGAACTACGAAACACTTTTTCACAGACCTTCTAGACTTAGGGAATCATATCAGACAAAGCAGTCACAAATTCATCATCAATTCATCATTAAAAGTAGAAGATTCATCTTGAGAAACTTTTTTCTCAAAATTAAGATCATTCAAGTGTCTCCTCAGAATCATTAACCACCTATGCTTCATCATTACTTGCTCATCACCACAACTTAATCCTATCTCTGAAACACATGCATCATGTAATCAACATTTTATACCATAAATCACTAAAAACATTCAAACAATCAAGAAAACTGCATATTTGAAAAAAACTTGTTTAAAATAATTAAAATAAAAAAAAAAATTGCCAAATCACACTTCATCACACCTAAGATTAACATTACTAAACAAAAAATCAAAAAAAATATACAACATCTAAACTACAAACTAATATCAAAAGTTTACAGTTCTAAAATTCTTCAAACAAAGTTCCTCAAAAACCGAAATACGCTTACTAAAAGCAAAAAAAATAACAAAATTGCATCAAAATCTTTGAAATAGGCACAAATGCAATGCTCAACTAACTATATAAGCATCAAAATGCCCAAATTGCAATGCATTCCACAAAGAACAACTGAAACTGAAATTAGGGGTACACATTAAAAATTAAACAAAAATTAACAAAACAACAATTACACAAATACAAAACAAAGATCAACCAAAACTAACATATACACAAAATTAACAACTACAAAATACAAATAACATCAAATCAAAGGACCTAAAACATGAATTTCAAACTAAAAACAAGAAATAATCAAAGACGAAACCAACACAAAATCAAAAACTAAAATTTAAAATTCACAAATGTAGTTACTTATTGCATTATCATCTATGTATACGAACAGAACTATGACGCCTACCACTGCCTTTAACAACAACCTTACGTGCTAGTTCATTTCTAAGTAAAAATTCAGAATTCTGAACTTCAACACCAAAATCTTGAGATGAAAGGCCAAACCACGCAGTAAGAAGAACAATTATGTTATCAAAATACAGAGTAATTGGAAGAGAGAGAAAAGAAAAATAAGAAAAGAAATGGCGGTTACAAAATAAGGAAACCAAAAGACAATTGAAAATTTAAACAGTAAATGAGAAAACAGAAAAAAAAAAACTGACANATTGAAAATTTAAACAGTAAATGAGAAAACAGAAAAAAAAAAACTGACACTTAACGCCGTCAGTTAAGAGGGCCTTTTATTAAAATTGGGCTTCTATTAAAATTGGGCTGCCGCACACAAACAAAACGTGTGGCGGGCCGCATTCAAGACAAACCCCTAAGTCAAATATATGTTCTAGAAGTACATGTATAAGTACCTATCATTACATTTTGTTAATATAGGTTGTCGATGAGAATGCACGAGTATAAATAATTACTCTCTATATTCCTTAATTTTTGCAATATTTGTGTAAAAAAGCTCAGATAAAATATAAGCTCGGATAAAATATAGGCTCATGTTACGTATAATATGGGACGGAGGTAGTAGTTATCTTAGATATATAAGACACAGACGGAATAATTTACCGATAAGATGAGCGAAGTAAAGAAATACCTAAAGTAAACTTAGATGAAAATAGCTACTGTCAATCTAAAGTTATTTTTCTGAGGAAGAATTGCTAAACATTCATAATGTAAACACATAACTTCTATGATTCTTGTTATCATGTGTAGCATAAAGTATTTTCACAATAATTTAGTTGGACAGTAATTAAATTAATTTCCACTAGAAGATGATCACGCGTGGGAATGGTTCCATTGTGTCTCCACTTTCAACATGACTGTTCAACCGAATGATAATGACACCATC
This sequence comes from Suaeda aralocaspica, assembly GCA_016808085.1. NCBI lineage: Eukaryota > Viridiplantae > Streptophyta > Magnoliopsida > Caryophyllales > Amaranthaceae > Suaeda > Suaeda aralocaspica. The sequence continues at coordinate 6,120 of PYUH01000036.1, forward strand.
TCTTTGATTACTAACCCTCTAATTGCTAGTGATTAAGTGCTACATTCAAACCTTCTAGTATTTGTGGTACAGTGTACTAACACTCTGTATTTGCTGTGGTCATTGTTTGACATGATATATAAAGTCAAACTTATCCAACTACAGAATTATTTATTTAGTGCAACTCTGTAAGATATGATAATATTAGGGGTCAAAAGAAACCTCAATAGATATTCAGCTGTAAAAAAGTCAAAGGCCACTTAAACATTAACTAGGTAGCCATTAGCCAACCCCACTCTAAACACAAACTAATTAGCCATCAGTTGGACAAAAGTCAACGGGGTACTTAAAACTATATCAAATGCAAAGATGATGTTCAACTAAGTCACTTGAACATCAACACAAACTTAGAGAGGATGTTCCAACGCACTATTTGCTGCTTTGCTCTGCTGCTGCTGTTTGTTTGCTGTATTCTTCCATTTCTTTCTTGTATGCTTCCATGTTCTCAGCTGCTTTCGCATTCCAGATTTTCTTCTCCTCTTCATTCATCTCCTGTGATTTTTAACAATATGCTACTTTCAATATGCAATTCCCATAAAAAATGAGCTTCAAATTCGGAAAAATGATTTCATGAAATGCCAATTTTACCTTCCATTTCAAAGAGATAAGTCCACTGACAGTAGCATTGTTGATCTCAGGCTTCTCCTTGAGCAGATTCTTCCTTTCTTCCATGCTGTGTATTTCGTTCATAAACATAGGTTAAAATATTTACATCAGAAACTCACTGCCAATCCCAAGCCCGGATAAAGTAGAAAGACCCCGAAACAAGCGAGGTTTATTTTACCTGAACAAAAGGAAAGATGATGGAGGTCTTTTAGGCTTGTTAGGATCAACAACTTTCGCTTCCTTAGTCTTCTTCTTCATCTCTTTGGTTTTCTGCAAATTTACAATTCAACTCGAATCATTAACTTATCACCTTCAAATGCAACCATTTCTCTTTTTCAAGACAGTTAATCAAGCTACCTTTATGATGTTGTCAGTCTTTTCTTTCTTCTTAAGAAGCTGTAAAGCCTCAACTTTCTGAACTTTCATGAATTCATCTTCTTCTTTTTTCAAGCTAGCAGCTTCTTCTTCCTTCTTCTGTTTGTAAACCTCCATCTCTTGCTGATACTTCTCTTTGTTTTCCTTTGCATTCTGAAAGCAACAAACGAAATTGTTAATAAATTACAAAAATTGTAGCAACAAAAAAAAAAAAAAAAAGTGGAACAAAATAAGCTGTTTATGAACAATTAGCTAACCTCTTCATAAGGTCTTTTTTGCTCTTCTGTCATCTTTTTCCATTCTTCACCTATGATCTTTGATGCCTATAATCATATAATTGCATAAATATGCCAAATTAAATCTCACTCAACCAAAAATTACAACACTTAAAATTATTCTATGATCATATTTTTGAGCAATTAAACAAAGCTTTAGTCCCCAAAATTGATCATGTTTGAGCAAAAAATCATCAAATATACCTCAAGCAACTTATTTCCCTCTCCAAGCAAACCGGCTCGTCGCTCATTCGAGTACAAGAAGAAGGCAGACATAGGCTGCTTAGGCTTTGATGGATCCTTTTCTTTCCTGAAACAACAATGAAACAAATGACAAAGTTAGCCACAATCAATTAAAACAGTTAAATTCAGCAAAACTAAGAACTGAGAAATGAATAGAAGATATATACTTAGGTTTCTTGGACTCTTTATCAACTTGTTGTTTAAATTCAAGGTACTGATTAAGCAACTCCATAGCAGTCTTTTGCTTCTGCTCTTCCTCCAACAATTTCATCGCCTCGGTTTCGCGCTTTTCTTTGCTCATAATCTGCAAATAAGCTTCTTTATCAGCTTGGTACTTCTCCTCATAAGGCTTCTTCTCTTCTGGGGTTAGAGTCTTCCATTTTGCACCCATTATGTTTGACACTTCCTTGAAATCTGCTTCTGGGTTCTCCTTCTTAATCTAAATTATAACACAAAAACAACCAATTACTTAATTAATCAAGGATTAACTCACTAATTAAACATTATTTATTATTAAATTACCTCATTCCATTGATCTTTGCACCATAAAGCATATGCTGGTGCTGGTTTTTTCCTCTCTTGAGGATCCTTCTTTTTGTTATCCTTCTTCTCTAATTCTTTTTCCTTTTGTATTAAGGGCAAATTCTGATCAAAATAAATAATTAATTAAATTAAGAAAATCCCCAAATTATAATCAATTTGAATTGGTAGTGCTTCACATAAACAACATAAACCCTAATTCGAATCAAATTCGTAGCAATATTGAATTGAATTGAACAACCAAAACCTTAAAGTCCTATCAGATAACAAAACCCCTAAAATTATGAATTTAATACTTCACTAAAACAAGCAAAGCCCTGAATTGAAACAAATTCAATTTAAAATCAACGATATCATAATGAATTGTAATGGATTTCAATTTTAATCAAGGTACACTCGAATTTGTGCTTAATAAATAACAAATCAAACAAAAATTCGTTGCAAAAACAACAAAATCACAATAAATTAAGCAAAACTGAACTAATCACAAACATTGAAAACAAAATAAAACTCAATTTTAAATTCCAAAAAAAAAAAAAACAAACCATAGTAGGTTTAAACTCCTTCAATTTCTGCAATTTCTTAAGCTCCAATTGAAGCTTATGTTGCTCTTCATCTTTCTTCTTAAGAATCTCATCTTTCTCCTTCAACATCTCCTCAGTTTTCTCCTTCTCAATCTTCAACTTCTCCAACATCTCTTGCATTTCTAGCAAATCGTTTTCAAAAGTACCATCATTATTGTTTGATTTCGATTTCGCTTTCGCCTTGGACTTTTTCTCCTTCATTTGATCAGATTCAGGTGGGGCCAAATTCATAGGTTCAGTTGGTTGGGTAGCCAATATGGTGGCTTCGTTTGTTGAGGGGTTTTTATCTTCTAAGGCCTTCGATTTTGACTTCTTCTTCGGCTCCGGATTCTCCTTCATTTGATCCGGGACCAAATTCATGGGTTGGGTGGCTAAAATGTTGGCTGAGGGATTTTTGTCTTTTAAGGCTTTTCGGCCTCGGCTTTTCTTTGCCTGAATTGGGTTGGAAGGTATTGATGATGCTGTAGTTGCCATTGGGAGAGTTTTTGAGATGAAAAGTTGAGTTGAGAAGTGAAATGAATAGGTGAGTTTTTAAAAGAGGTCAGAAAGGTAACGGTCATATATGGGTTGATTCAAATTCAAATTCAAATTCAAATTTACAAATAAGAGGGGTAAATGGATAACGACGTTTGAAATTTGGGCAGCTAATGGACCGTTGGTGAGAATCAGTGCTGATTTTCGTTTCTATAAAAAGAGAGACCATTGTCCAGCCCAATGACATGTTTAAATTATAACGAATTATTTTATTGAATATAATTGAGCTAACTTGGGATTAGATAAAAACTAAATGGATTGTAGTACTCCGTAGATTAGATTGTATTAGAAATTTTAAATGATTGAATTGGATTAAGATTAATTGAATGGATAAGACGTGATAGAAACTTATTCGAACTAATTATGAACGGAACACATTCTTACAACTTTAAATCAATTTTTGGTTTATAAAATGTAAAACTCCTAAAACAAAATATATATATATGTATATATATATTTGATGAGCTAGAGTTTGGGAGTTCCGCAATATTGATTAATTGTTTTTAATAGTGATTATAGATTAAACATTAAGGGATGAAAATAGCATGAACTCTACACCAAATTTCAAATACAAAACAACCATTAAAATATGTTGTATAACTAAATAGCAATCATGCATACTGCTTGCTTGGTTGTCAAGGAAATTGAATTCCTACAAAAAAAAAAAAAAATACTCGAAACAGTCTTATTTGGTAAGACCATTAACACATTAAACAATCTATAATCTTACCATAAGACGATCTTACAAGGAATTTATTATTAAATTCCCGGGACATATATACTTCACGTCAATTTCAAATTAAATCAATGGATCTAATAGTTAAAGAAAACCCTACAAACAGTTAATGATCTTACCGTAAGACGATCTTACAAGGAATTTGTTATTAAATTCCCGGGACATATATAATTCACGTGAATTTCAAATTAAAAGTACAAGTTTAGCAAACTATCTTAGTGGGTTAATTATCGGGTGGCTTGCAGGCTTGGTACAACTTTGTTTTTTGAAACGTATAAAGAGAACCAAATACCTTTTAAATGATAAATTAAGAAGAGGGGGACAAATAAATCTTTCTAAATGAAGGAAATGGATTGATAAACACCCCTTATTGTTATCAAGTGAATTGACTCACTGAGGATTTGCGGCCTCCCATTAGTCTCATTACTCCTGCAGTCAACATTCTTTCCCGCCTTTTTGAATTGTTAGATATAGAAAAGACATTCTTTGTAGTCTGTTTCAAACACTATTAATAGAAATTAAATAACCTTAGCTCACAAACTGATTTGCTATTACTTGTTGAACCTTCAATCCTTCATTCAAGGCGGAACCACATTGAAACCGACCTCTTTTGAATACGAAAACAAGAACTTCATGACATACAAAGAACGAGTATAAAATCCAAGAAAATTTTCAAAGCTTCTCTATAAGACAAATCCACTTAACAGTTCTAATTAAATTAATCAAATGCACTTTGGCTTCACTACATGAATCCACCACTGACCTACAGAAGCTCCTGCATAGCCTCGGTCTCGGCATAAATAAAATTTACATTATAAAAAAATAAAAATAAAATTAAAAGGAGCCACTTAATCAAGAATTTAAATTACCACTATCAATGATAGCTTTAAGCCTTTAATAGCCCTTATCTTATGGTTGTCATCTGCACCCCCTATGACATGTAAAATACAATAGGTCACCCAAAAAAATCACATTTTTAGGAATAACACCTAGGGAAAAATTAATGTGACTGTAAACCTATTGTTTAACCCATCAAAGGAGGCACTGACCTGGTGGCTGATGACCTATATGTATTGATGAATGATAGTTTTGCTCATCTGTATTCACACTCTCCCAGTTATGTCTCGAATTCATATCAATATTTCTCAGCTGTTCACAATTATATCCATGATAACATCGTTCCAGGCGTCTATTGGACCGGGCAAGCACCAATGTAAGCAATCATATTGGACTTGAGCATTTTCGTCGTTTGCAAATGGGTAATATTGTCTATATGGACCAGGGTGTCCATCAGGCCTTAACAAAGAAAGGTGTGTAAAATCGAGAAGTTTTAGCTGTACACCATTCTCAGATGCCTTGGCTGCAGTCTTGTTGAATTGCTCCAGCTCAATATGTCGCAGCAGTTTTTGCATATCTTTCATCTGAGCCTGACCTTCCTTGAATGGAGTTGTTCTATTGCATTTCCCTCCACTTGACCATTCCCCACCTTCAAAATGATCTGGGGTAGATGTCCTGAAAAAAATTAGCCCTTTATGATCCGAGTTAGCAATAAAATTGAGCACCAACTTCAGAGTCTTGCGGTAAGCAAACTCAATATTGAGCTCTGTATGCTTCTCACAGCGATGGCATCCCAATATTGTTTCATTCTCATAATATATTGCTCTCTTGACAAACCACTTTCCAGTGGAGAAGATCATGTAGTCCATGTGTTCGTATAAGTCAGTCCAAGTTTTATCAAGCCTATCAAGGTGCAGTTCAATATCCTGAGTTGAAACACCATTGATATCTTCAAAAGTAGCAGCTTCTATGAGGAAGGGAGACCATATGACGTATATGGTCAAGTTGTATGATGGGAAGCGCCACCCTTTAGATCTCCATCCCTCATCATGGTAAAATAATTCCGCTTCTTCCACCTGAAGAAATATCATCAAATAGCATATAAATTATCGAATGCAACCATCATATAAGTCTGAGTTAGCACATAAATTATCATGCCACCAAAACTGGCTAAAAGAAAATGGTTAGCCTTATATTAATCTTAAACTGATAAAAACATTACTTTTCAAAATTGCTAGGACGCCTCCTTTTCCTCATTAGTCTTTACATATAAATTAGGGCAAGAATCGGTTTCACGGGGCTAAGAATGATAGGTCAGCAAGGAGCAGTTACATCTATGTCTATGAGCAATCAACATAAAGTTGTAAACTTCTTATAGCAATGTCTAGGACTAGCATCTAACAAGATAACAATTCAACGAAAGGGGAGCTTCTCCCCACCCCATCACTCCCCTGACAAGGATTTAGTAAAGAGCACTTGCTTATAAATCATGAAGTATAAGTCAGAAAACAGCAATACAAGCAAGGAACGGCAATTACTTGAAATCAATACAAGCTATTCTACCTTTGCGAGCATACAAACCAAGGACTGCACATGATTTCGTGAGATAGAGTCACCAATTAGTGCCCAAGTTTTGTTCCTCATCATCTCAAGAAATCTCACAGCATGAAATTGAGGCAACTCACAGGTTCTCGGTTTCCACTTCCAGAAAAGGTATTCTGAATCTGGCCTTCCATTTTTCATGCAGTTTTGGTGCTCTTCAATGAAATAACAAGTTTCATTTATATATGCAGGTCCAGCTCGATTTGGGATCCAATCCCCGGTGAAAAGATCACAATATTCTGCATTAATATCAAAGTTAAATAAAACTATCATAAACCAAGGTAATCAAAGCTAGTTTGGTAGACTGAATATATAATCGGCTAATTGTTGTTTGAATGTTTGATAAAACAGACCCTTGTAAAGGGAGTCACATAAACAAGCTGTGATTATGTGATGAACAAAATGAATCACATTTTCTAGCACTACCACAGTCTGAGGTCGATAAGTTCAGTAGTTTAGCCGAGTGAATAAAAAAAACTACAGCAATCAGTTGTTTTGGACACTGCAGACAGCAATGCATGTACATACTTCACCACCATTTCCATCAACTTATTAATGTTCTTCCATAGAAAGCAATGCCAATCCTTTCAACATTCGGTTTCGCCCGAAACATGGTCCCCCCC
>PYUH01000036.1:14618-46883 GCA_016808085.1 Suaeda aralocaspica
GTTTTTTTTTAAATTTTTAAAAAAAAAAAAAAAAAAAAAAAAAAAACAATTAAGCTTGAAGTTTTGGGTAGTTGAGTTTTGAGTTTGTGAGTATTATGGAGTTTAAAGAGTCACACCAATTGAGTTGTGTGATGCCGACATTGCTTCTACACTGTTTGTTTGTTCTTTGGGACAAGATATCTTCAATCTGAGGAGTTAAAAGGTTACTTCTTTTAAAAGTAGTATAGTACTTTTACAAATTAAAGGAGAGGTGTGTTGTGTGATTGTGTCTAACTATCTACGTAACAAGAGGACTAGACTATTTGCGAGCTGCTCAAGGTTGAGTTGGTTAAGACTCGGTTTGAGTGTGATCGACTCGAGTCCTGGCCTGACGTGGTATGTTGGAGAGTTAGAGATGTGTAATTTGAAAATCTCTTTAAAAAATATTTGAGGGGTTGGAAAAGTTAATTTTGAGTTTATTTTCGTATTATAGGAAATACATTGAAGTCAATTTATTGTCGACTTTAGGATATAATTTAAGCTGAGATAATTTTGTGAATTGGTCAGTAATAATTTAGTCAAAGCTTAACTCAAGTGCGTTGGTAAAACTGTAAAAAGTTTAGACAAAACTCAATTGTGTCAGCAAAACTTGATCTCGTGTTTAAACTTGACACGTATGATAAGCTCGTGCTTTAAATCATTTTAATAAATTTAAAACCATTTAAGTTATTATTACTAAATGTAGAAATAAGACTTTATTGGATAACAAATATTGGTCAACCAACCACCAAATACATTGATTTACTTTAGTCCATTCATGTCTTACTCCTTGTCTCCAACTCTCCATTTCACCTATCTTTTATGATCATTAGTTATTTACAAGTATTTATTTATTTCTTTTTATCATATGGTTAATTGGTGATACATGGAGTAGATTGTAAGATTTGTAATAGTCCAGAAAAACTGTATTCCTGCTTTGTGTTCTTCTTTTCTATTACCTTTGGAGATTCCCAAAGATAAAGCTATCATATGGCATTGCACTTTAAAGAAGGTTTGGTTGAGTAAATAAGTAGAGTGTTGTTCTTTGTTAGTTGTTACTCGTATATGTAATGATGTACATGTGAAATGATACAACTCTATACAACTATACAATAACATAAATCTCTAGCGATACATATAAAAGATTGTTTAGTCTGTGGGAATAAGGGGTGGGAATCCCAATACCCTTATTTCCTTGTTTGGTAGGCGAGAATTAAAGAGAAGGGGATAAATGGGAGTCAGAGTATTAGTGGACTTATTTCCGCATTTTTAATACGGAGGAGGAATAGATTAGTTTGTCAAAAGACAATATTGCCCTTAATAACATATATGAAAATGAATTGTGAGAAATATTTTTAGGGGTATTTTAGTAATTATATAAATTATCTCAATCAATTTCAAACTCTATTCTCAACTCATACAAAACATGGAAAATAGGCATATATTATGTAATCTCACTCATCAATTCCCATCTCCACTCCCAATCTCTTTTTTGCAATATTTCGAGCATGTCTGAGATCGTCTAAGAATTTTCTGAATAGGACTTAGATATTTCAAATAAAATAGCTTAAAGAATGAAAAAACAATTTACCAAGTGCTAAAAGTGGCCAATAGATCACCCATTGTCTCATAAATTTTATATGACTACTTGCCTAGGTTTGATCAACTTTAGTCCCTTTTAGACAGGATAAAGTTGGCTGATCTGTTTGGAATTCTGTTGAGAAAGAATGAAACAGATTGCAAAGTTATGTTTGGTAAGAAGAGATCAAATGGAAAAGAAAATAAACAAGCTGAAAATCTCCAATTAGTCACTTGTGTAATGTTTTTTACAGATAATCACTGAATTTAGCTATATCTACACAAGAACTTATAGCACTCCTCAACTCTGCATCTTGCCTGTCAAGAAGACTGGTAGTAAAGACTTGGAATGATTTACAGACTCGATCAGGATAACAAATTTTACAACAGTTAATACAAGATTGCAAATCAACAGAAAGATAGAAAGTTATTATTTCATGAATCAAACATATGTAAAGATGACAAAGAATGGATAAACAAATGATTTACACGGATAAAACCAAAAATCCGTATGAAGAATAATGCAATGTACAGACTACAATGAGAAGTTAGATGTCACGCTCAAATATCCTTCGTTATGTTCAGCTTCAACTTAGCAGGCATCCATGTTGTTAATCCTTCAAATGGCCCGGAACACGCATACCAAATCCACGCTTAACCCTCTCAATTCTGATAAACAAAAACCCCAACAGAAGGAAAGGAAGGAAAACAGAAAAGAAAAGTTAGCAGTCCACTACTACAGCTAACAATATACCACACAAATGATATAAAATAGCTATTTGAGTAATTTTGATAACCACACAATCAGATGCTGAAGCATTTATCAGTTCCCAACAATCATAAGCATTTCTAGACTCAAAACATCCAATAGTGCCCTCAACCTAAGTCTAACAAACAACAATTTGCTCAGTAAGGTTACAAGCACATGTCGCATCCTGCTAATTGCCTATTTAGTTAAAGGGAAGAATTATTTTCTCTAAATTCAATGGTAATTGAGTTGCCTAACGGACACAGACCTCGAAACTCTGCCAAATAATTTGTTAAAACAACTCAAATCCATTGACCCAGTGCATTGACAACGCTGGACTAATGATCTTTTGTGATTACTTATAAATAGCATCAGAAGCTACAATTGCGGTGAAAAGACTCAAAACTAACATAACATTACTGAGGAGCTTCTAAACATGTAGCAAAATTTCAGACTATTAGGCTAAAGGAGAGCTGAAACCAAATATGCAAACTATGGAGTATAAGAGAACTGAAACCAACTCGGTTTCTTTGTTTTTTTTTAGGGGAACTAGACTCGGTTTATAGAAGGAAAAAAAAGGTACATTTCATGGACATATCAATATCAATTTAAACTAAACATAAAGTATATAATCACAAAATTGCAAGCTTCTTGTGTCTTTAGTTTGTTTTTCTATTTTTTTTAGGAGGGAGGGAATTTGACTGGACAAGTATTAAGTCTAGAATTCCATCAGATAACCAATTTATGTACCTAAGGAACTAGAAGAGTGAACCTAATTGTAATCTGGTATGAAAGACAGGGCATAATGGAAAATAATACGAGAATGAGGCTAATAATTATAACAAAACAATTTAGGCAGCACCTAAGCCTGATCCTTATGGAACTAACAAAAGTTTCAGAGAAACTCACGTGGGGGCAAGTTTTCCAAGGCTCGCGATGAAGTCTTTGCTCTGTTCCTCCAGGACTTTTCCGGACATATCAATAATATATCTCTTGTCCCTCATAGTTGGAAGTCCTCGCTTAGCAAGTAAATCAAGATCACTTTTTTCAAGCTCTCTCCCATTAACATAAACACCAGTGTCCCCTCTAGAACAACTCTCTGACATGGGAAAACTGAATTCTGGGATAGATGGCTGCAAGACAAACAAAAAAGTTTAGCATCAACATAAACTGATGTATTAGGGAGATAGAACTGTACGATGATATGAAATAGAAGAAAATAGAAATAAGTTACAAGCCAAACTCACAGGAAGTATTCCTAGACCAGGATGGCCCATTACACCCCAAAAACCAGCTTTGGGATCATACCTGAGATATAATAGAGGTATATAATTAATTAAAAGAAAATTGCCATCGAAAAACAGCCGAGTGAGCAATGTAGGATCATTCTGCATTACTGATCGCTACATTCTAATATAGAATTTCTTGTTTAAGTAGAAATTTTATTGCATGCACTGATTATTTTGATAATACACATGCAATTTCAGACATAGCAGAAAGTTACCAGTAATCTCCTGGTTCGATAGGCCCAGCAAGCTTCTCTGCCTTTTTCACGACATGAAGTGGTACCCGCTGACCATTTACAAAAACGTTATCTTTCTCAGGGGCAGGAACAGATTTTGATGCAAAGGGTGACTTCCAGATAGGAGATTTTGCGGGTTTTTTATCGTCATAATCATCTTCTCGTGAGTCAGATAAACTAGTTGATAAACCATACGAGTGAACTTCAGTCTCTGAAGCAACTGTAGTATTTACCAAAGAGCTTTCTCGAGAGGTATCTTTTTCAAGTTCTTGCTTCTCTTTCCCAGAATCATATCTTGCATTTTCTGGTTCAACCTTGTGGTATTGGCCAGAGTAATCAAGATGTTCCCGCAAAGGTGAACCAGGAGGAGGACGGATCTTCAAGGATGTATCTGAAGAATTGTGCAGGCTTCTTCGTGTACTTGTGCTGTCTGAAACAAACTCATCCTTACAATCACGGGATGCTGGAGAAAAACCTCGGATATTTCCATCATTATTTGAAACCAATTTCTGTCCTCCTGATGTCTCATTGGATCCAGACTCCATTGACTGGAAGCTATACCTTCCTGCATCAAAATCATAAGATCCAAGAGTAGTACTAGTAGCAGCAAAGCTACCACGATGATGTCGAGGTCTACTCTTTGACTCATTTAACACTTCACTAGATCCACTCACAGCACTTTCGGTATCTTGCTTCTTTTGTGAAGAAAGAACACCAAAAGACATTTTTTGAAGATCAAATGATATAATCAAAGAGCACGACCCACATTGCAATTTATACTCGTTTTTCTGCTTTTTCATGAACTTCGCTGGCAATTTGAGCAACTCATAGCATTCATGGCATAATAAAAAGGGTGAACCACCAGCAATGGGGAGACAAAGCCGTTTGTTCTGACTAGATACCAAAGCATTCCTAGCACGATGAGGTGCAAGATGAGGTCGTCGCTCTCGAGGAGCAGTATGGGCCATTCGAGGATCATAATTCCGTGGACCAGGTCTTGGAAGATCCATACTATGACTGGAGGATTGATGGGTAACCATATTGGAAGATCTCCAGCTGCCAAAAGAACTTGATGAATCATGGCTTTGCCTATCAACAGGATAGTGTCTTTGTATCCCATTGTTATACGATTTGACAGAATTCCTATCAAAGTCCCAAGACTGCCCTGGATAATATCCTGGCATGGCATGCCGCGGAAACTGTGGTTGGTTAGGAAAATGCTCACTTCCCATTGGCTGTGCATATGGATCTTCATATAGAGGAAAATGATCATATGCATCTTCTACTTCATGACCCAGACCAGGTCCATGATCATAGTATGAAGACCTTGGCATAGTCTCATGCAATGAAAAATGCTGCATATATCCTTGCCTACATCTCAAATACTCTTCATCCGAATAATCACCAGTTGCTTTGTAGTTCTGAGTATGTTGAACATGCTCCATGTAGTGAGCAGTAGAAGGTCCTCTTGGAATTTCAGCATTGTGCCTTGAGTAACCATAATTTCCAGTAAAATGATAGTCTGCATTTTCTTTGGCTCTTCTACACCCTCTGTCATAATGACCCCTTGACCCCAAATTCCCATGAATTTGGTCTTCAAATGATCCTTCTGAAGTCATCCCATAATCATCAGCATTGATGGATTCTTTCGCTTCACAGATTTTATCGACATCATCTCCAACATTTCTCCACTTCTTTCTTCTTCTACCTAAACCATTTTCATTAGACTCTCGGGCAGGATTCTCATCAGAAAGCCACAAATTAAATGAAGTTTTGGGAGTCATCTTGTCTCTTCTATATTCTTTTTCAGACTCATCACAATCACCCAAGTTCCCTTCTTGTTCATTCTCAACACTTTCATCAAAACCAGAAACTTCATCTCCCCTTAGTGGTGATTTGGCCATCTTTCCATTCATGGACCTTGAAGGTGATCTAGTATTGACTCCACCCACCTCCCTCATAGGCGACATGCTAAAGTTTCTTGTTCTTACACTCATTGGTGATCTATTCCCCCGTTCCCCTCTTAAGGGTGACATGCTAACCTCCCTCCCCCTGGCTGGTGATTGGCCAACACCACCAAACTCCAACTCACCCGAGCCCCTCCCCCTCGTAGGTGAAGGGCTAACATCTCTTGACTTCATTGGTGACGGACTAACATTCCTTGACCTCACCGGTGTAGAACTAAGATCATTTAAAAACCTATCCCTCATTGGCGATTTAGGAAAACCCCCTTGAAACTCATTAAAATCACTTTCTTCCATTGATGACTTAATTACACCACCATCTCCATTTGTGGATCCCAACGACGATTTACTAGCCATACCAAAATCACCCTCTTGAACAACAACCCCTTCGCCGTCAACTACCTTCAACTCACCACTACCCTCTACCCCTCCTTCCCCTTTTACCCCCTTATCAGAATTCACCAATTTCCCACTTCTAGATGACTTCTTCTTAGCTGTTCATTTCATCACATAAACATACACCACAACCGCCAAACAACAACCGCGAAACAAAATTCAGTCAGGCATTTTAACAAACACTTAATATGCATTAACAAATAAAAGAATTAGCTCAAAAAATTTTACCTTGAAGCACAGCACCACAACCACCACATTGATAGACAGTAAATACAGGAGGTTCTGGCAACACCTTATCGCATTTGGGGCACCTAACTAAATTAATCTCTGACATTAAAATTATCAGAAATTTTCCCCAATAATATTTAACAACTAGTAATAATAATAATAATAATAATAATAATAATTAGTAATAATCACATCAAAAATTCACAAAATAACCAAAAACCCAGTTTATTAAATCAACAATTACTTGCATTTCAAACAAAATGAAAAGAATCAAACCATTATAAACAATAGAAAGTGCCAATTTTCCAGCATTTGACTTCAACTTAAAGTTGAAATTTTTAATTTAATTTTTTTTTTTGTGGGTGATCTGGAAACAGAGAGGGTTTGTGGGAGACTTACCAAAAAATTCAACAAAAATTGATTGAAGAAAAAACAAATGCTTGAATTTCTGGATTTTTTTTTTCTTTTCTTGGGTTTCTTAAATGTGTGTTTTAGATTAATTGGGAATTTCGGAGAGAGAATGGAGAATTTTGGTGATGGAAGTACGAAATGAAGCTGAAGAAGTCATAGGTTTTATGATTGAGTAAAAAGGAGGTTTTTGGAGGGAACTAGTCAACCAGTTCAAATTAATACAACATTTACTTCAGTTTAAAATCAGTTCGGCTCAGTTTAGTTCAATTTAATTCTTCTTTTATTTTGCTACTCATTAATCATTCATAAAAATAAACTTTCAGTTCAGTTCAATTCAGCTGTTTTCAGTTGGAGTAAATAGCCTTCAGTATTAAGGTTCTTGTTTTGATTTTGTCATTGTATACTATGATGTTAAAATTATACTGCTGAAATTAATTATAAGTACTCATTAAAACCAAATAAATTAGACACTACTTCAATAGCAATGTTCTTTCTTATCGTATATATTACAAGTATGAAAATTTTATATGACTATTAATGATTTAATTTAAAAAAATTAAAAAAAAAAAAAAAAACATACAGCAAACCAATATACAGGGTATATTGTATTTAATGTCCATGATTATCGATTAGAATTAAACATTTGAAGTTTAGGACCATATGATGACATTAGAATTGAAAGTGAAAATGATTGAATGCAATAAACAAGCATGACTTGGGATAGTTGGCACGTTTGTGAAATTTTGAAAATTCTTTAGCCGTCATGTCCTTGCGCAAGTTAATAAAGGTTTGACTGAATATATTAACACCTTTTGAGTTGATCAAATAGAATTAAGTAAGCTTAAACTTTTATTCCGGTCAAATAAAAAGTTTAGAATGAGTCTAGGCTTTATTACATGAAAATGGTTTACAAAAATAAATTATGATTTCATGATTTGGTTGAAGAATGAAAGCTCCGTTTGGTAGAGCGTAAAATATTTTTCATGAAAAGTGTTTTTCTCCCTTTCCTTATTTTACATTATTTGGTACATAAAGGAATATAAAATCATTTTTCATGGGAGTAAATTTTTCCTTACAATGATAGAAAACCATTTTCCTTCCAAAATGAAAGGAAAACAATTTTCCTCCCATCCCTTTATATACTATTTCCTCATTACCTCTTTCCACCCCTTCATTTTCCCTATTTTCATCACTCTTTTTACATGTAACCAAACAATGAAAAATTGTTTCCATGAAAATTGTTTTCCATGGAAAACTATTTTTAATGAAAATCATTTTACATTGAAAATGTTTTACGCCCTACCAAACGGACCCGAAGAGGAAATGGAATTATTGTTTAAAGATGGTAGTTGAAATTAAAAAATGTGTTATTAGCTGGAGCCTAGAAGTCTATTACTTAAGATGCTTAAACAAATGAGTTTGTAGGCAAAATTTTGATAGTGTGAATCATTGCATAGATGGAATCCAAACTTTATTTGCTTCAAGGTGGATCTAAGGAAACTTTCTTCAATATGCCTAAGTCAGTTGTTAGAAAAAACCCATAAACTAAGAGTTGTTGACTAATAATTTAATACTTCAAAATGAAGTTATATCCCCCTATTAATAGGTTCAAAATTGAAAACCAATACAAGTTGGCGCAATAGATAAGATCATTTGGTTCGTAACCTTGAAGTTATGAGTTCGATTCACTAGCAGTTACGAGCGTTTTTATCCTATTGTCAAGCACTATGCCATTATCCAAGTCGGAGCTCAAGTATCTCCAATATCCCCGTAGAGATAGATGGATCAAACTATATATAGATGTAGTTTGAGCTTGAAAAAGTTTGGGTTTGGATCAGATAATCTTCCATGGACACTGTTAAAATTAGGAAATGAATAAACTTGACATTTATTCTATGATGAAGAGAATATTAAGGGAGGTTAATTTTATTTATGTTAAAGAGATAAATAAGGTAGAAATAATATTATTCCTGGATGTTATATAAATCAGGAGAACCTTAATTCTTTAGGAGTATAAGCATTATATATTTACGCGATTCATTTTGTAGAAAAGATGTATAACACACAGAAGAAATAATATAAGAGTTATGTTTGAAGTGCATTATTTCCTCTCCATATTATATTATTGTGTTAGAAATATTTGTGTGTGTCTATCATGCTTCCAACAGAGTGGTATCAGAGCTAGTTTATATAGTATGGCATCAAAAACTAATGTCGTAGCTTTTCAATACCCAAAACTTACAAAAGAAAACTATGATAAGTGGTCTCTAAGAATGAAAACGATACTTGGAGCCCAAGGTGTTTGGGAGATTGTTGAGAAAGGTTATACACACCTAGAAAATGAAATAAAATTAATCTCCCTTAATACTCTCTTCATCATCGAATAAATGCCAAGTTCATTCATTTCCTAATTTTAACACCCCCCCTTAAACTTGACATTCTCACAATACAAATTAGTCTTTGCATTCTTTTAAAATCATCAAACTTCAACGGCTTCGTAAAGATATCAGCAATTTGATCTAGTGACTTTACGAACTTTAATTCGATTTCCTTTTGTTCAATGCATTGTCATATAAAATGGAACCTTGTATCAATATGCTTGCTTCGGTCGTGAAAGACAAGGTTTTTCGCCAAAGCAAGTGCCGACTTATTATCGATCATAATATCAGTGGGTTCCTTTTGTGGCAATTGAAGTTCCTTCAACATGCAATTTCCTTAACCATATTGAATGGCACGCACTTGAGGTTGCAGCAATATATTCTAACTCGCATGTGGAGAGTGTAACAATTGGTTGTTTCTTCGAACTCCATGAAACAACATTATTACCAAGTAGGAACGCAAAACCAGTTATACTTTTGCAATCATCAATATCTCCTGCAAAATCGCTATCACAGTATCCCTTGAGTTTAAAATCATTTGAAGTAGAGTATAGCAACCCATGATCCAACGTGTCTTTCAAATAGCGTAGAATTCTTTTTGCAGCTTTCAAATGAGAAGTAGATGGATTATCCATAAAACGACTTACTAGCCCAATAGAAAATAAGATGTTTGGTCGAGTACATGTCAAGTATCGTAAACTTCCTACCAGACTCTTGAACAAGGTTGGATTAACCTTTTCTCCACTTAGATCATGCTTCGATAATTTCACTCCACATTCCATTGGAGTGCTCACTGGACGATTAACATTCAACATATTAAATTTCTTCAATACTCCTTTTGTATAAGCTTCTTGTGAGATAAAAATTCCTTCATCACTTTGTGTAATTTCAATTCCTAGATAATAGGACACGAGTCCCATGTCTGGCATCTCAAATTCTCGTGCCATTCTTTCCTTGAAATCTTTACTTTTGAGCCATCGCCAAAAGTCACATTTCCTGTTACAGTTGTATCTGGATCAACAAATTTGTTTTTGTCTCCAGTCATATGATTTTAATGGGTATCCAGACTTGACAAATTAACCTCCCTTAATATTCTCTTCATTATAGAATAAATGTCAAGTTTATTCATTTCCTAATTTTAACACTCCCCCTTAAACTTGACATTCTCACAATACCAATTAGACTTTGCATTCTTTTAAAATCATCAAACTTTAACGGCTTCGTAAAGATATCAACAATTTGATCCAGTGACTTTACGAACTTCAATTCGATTTGTTTCTTCTTGCACCTTCTTGGAATAACATTCCCATGCAAAATGACCATATCTGTTACAATTGTAACATTGAACATTAGCCTTATTATTATTTATTTGATATTGATATATTATTGTGTTAGATATATTTGTGCGTGTCCACCACGCTTCCAACCGACACAACCTTAGTTGACTTTTGAGGTTGGCCCACTGGATAAATGGGTCCAGCTCGATCAATCTCCAAAAGGAGTATATATTTACATGCATGAAAATTGATTGATGTGCAATCACTTGAAAATTACATGTATACAGTATATACTACTCTTTTGATTAGATTCAAGTTGTTCAAAATTAATGCTTTTGAATCTTTCTGTATATGGAAACATAAGTACATAGCCACTCTGTATTCAAGATTTAGGACCATCTATGTATATAATTATTGAAACGTAATTCATTCAAACTCTTTTTCAAATTCAATAAATTGTTTATTGACTACATCTACTTAACTAGTATCCAATGTATAGTTTTTGTAATTCAAATTGAAGTAATTTATTATTGTGTGTTTGAAGCATTACTGAATTGAATGAAGAAGAATTGGTGTGATTTTGTTGATAGATCGATGCAGTGCGTAGCATGTCATAGAAGTTGAAACTGTTGCCAAAGTTGATTATGGAGTGTCGGAATAATTATATATCAAAGGATCGCTTAAATAATCCTAATACTCGTTAAAAAATCTCATCCTTAAGATCGAATTCTATGGAAAGGTGATAATGTAGAATTTTCCATATAAATTTTCAACTTTGTGAAACTATGAAGTATACCTTGATTTCATGATACATATGATGCAACCATTTGAACATGCATATCTTATTATGTACATTAAAAAAAAAAAATCAACAACATGGAATTGTTGCCGGGTTTAAAAATGTAGTAATGTACAATCCTCCTATAGCATGCTCTTGACAATTGACGGTAGGTGCCTTAGAAACAACTACATTATTGAACTCTCCATCATTTTCAAGTTTCGCCATATCATCACGACTTAAGCAGACGTAAGCCACAATGTCTTTGCTTGACGGACTAGCATTGATGAAAATGACCACGCCCTTGTATAGTTGGCTCGCAGATGTGACCCAAACCGGCTCCCCCCCAGCCAAAATCCGATTCATAAACTGGCAAACCTGGCCTCGTGTGTTGCTTATCTGATTCCAATCGAGACTATCTCCCCCTTCTTTTTTTTCTTAAAGTAGTTATGTGACATAAGTTAGGTCTTCTTTACCTTGTTCAATAGGTCTAATAAATGACCCGTCCTTGCCTATAATTTTTGCAATTGACATGTTTGAGTTTTTCAAAAACACAATCATCAAGCCATACCAATAAGACTCATTGTTTTTCGAAATAATACTTTCATCTTCATTGAGCACCAAATTAAAGATGGCTTGGCTATGGCTGTGACGACCATATTGCCAAAGTAGTACGATTTCTCATCAACTAGACTCGTGTTAGGACTTATATTGACAGGGTAAGACACTTTGCAGGGGATATATATTATTTTGACACAGCTATTTTGATCCTATACCATATGAAGGCCGATAAAACCATGGCAAGCGAAGGAAGACTAGTTATTTTATAATTACTAGCACGACCATTGTTTTTATTAATGGCGTTAAGTAGGATATATATTAGTTTCGATCTAAGGGAATTTATGTTGGCTTCACTAAACAAGAACCACTTGGTTATCGGTCTATTCACTTTCAAGTAAAAGTTTTCCATGTCATGTGTATTCATGTCCTCATTTACATGTAGTGGTGTTGGAAATAGCATCCATATGTCGAAATATAGGCGTTGTAGTATGTGGGAGTTCTTAGCCGCGCTTTCAATAATGGACGCCCATGTGTTGTGTTGACAAGCCCATTACACGCAAAAACATTGAGTTGGATGGCTTAGTATGTCCTTCTTGACCGTAGGGTGGTAACAATTTATCGAGTTGAGGCATCTCTGCTTTATAGACAACGTCTTCTAATGGTTGCACCACTTTGACTTGTACGTTGGGCACGCCCTCATCGTTACAATTTATACAGAACGCGGCCTGCAAGTGGATAGAACACATCTAATGTTGTGGGAAGGGAGTGTTTGAGTTAGTGCAACATTTCGTTGATACTAGCTAGTGTTGTCGAATGTGTTTTTGTTGGAATAGAAGAAGATTAATGGTGCAAGAGTTGAGACTTTATGTGATCAAATAATGATAGAATCGTAGGAAACCAAGGTGTGTTGGAGTTTGATAAGAAAGGTTTGATAGTTTCTTCGGAGATTATTTTGATAGATCAAGATTATTGTCATAGTGAAATCTTATGTTTGGTGCTAGATCGATATATCAAATTGGGTTGACATATATTTAATATGCATTGCTATTATAGCCCTATATTATATACATACTTAACAGACAAACAAAAATTTTGATGAATATAAAACCCAAGAATTGAGTGACATTTCATGATTGGCAACTAACTAATGCTTAATAATTATAGTTACCAGAATAACAATAATAAATTAATAACAATAATGGTTGTAAACTTGTAATGAATTAAGTTGATTAGTATAATGCATATAGTTATTTAAAAAAATTATGATGTATTTGTTGACTTGTCCGAACTACTTATTATCGTTCGATATGCTGGTAGCCTTAACTACAAGGTGAATAGTATAAAAACTAATTAAGTACCAAGAAAATTAAATGATGAAATTATTCCATTATATTGTGAATAAGCTAAGGTTACTCTCACTCTCTTTCATTGGTAGCGTTAACTACAAGGTGAGTAGTATAAAAACTAATTAAGTACTGAGAAAATTAAATGATGATATTATTTCATTGTGAATAAGCTAAGGTTACTCTCACTTTCTTTCATTACATGTACTCCATGTAGATCCTAAAATCTTGGGAATTGATTTGGGATACCAGCATACAGCATTGCCATTCATTTTTGATTCATGATAAAATGATAGTTTCGTGCTTGTTAATAATACCCAATATCTTCTATGAGGCCCAACTTTAGTCTCCATATTGTACACTTAGACCCTGTTCTTCTCGTCTTATTTTTACTTATTTTCAGCAAAAATCAGTTTCAATCCTTTATAAATTGTGAATAATTTCAACAAAAATAAGTTTAGTTCAGCAAAAATAAGTTCAGATAAGTAAAAATAAGTTCAATTCAGCAAAAATAAGTTCAGTTCAGCAAAAATAAGTTCAGATTAGCAAAAATAAGACGAGGAGAACATGACCTAATTTTGATATTATCTCATTACTAATTTTACATACTTTATATATATATATATATATATATATATATATATATATATATGAAGAAAAAAAATACAAAGTAGTAAAATTATCATGTAACAGAAAAAATTACACAAAATTGCTTTAATATTCGCTTATAATACTAGATAAAGTGATAAACTAGTAATATATATAAAACATTAAAACTTTAAACATAATCTTAATTCAAACGACTATACTTCCTCCAAAATTTGCAATATAAACGAAAATATCCACTAACTTTAACCCTTTTATTACCCTTCTTATTATTTTCTTCTTCCCAGTCAACCTTCCTCTTCCAAACCTCTTTCAAATTACATTTTCCCTCATCATCATCACCTTCAATGCTTGCACCTTCTAATCTTGACATAGATAATGATGATGATGAACATGTTGATGACGACGACGGTCTTGCTGAAGATGGCATAGTCATCATACGACGTTCGATGATGTGAGACACAGATGCTAATTCAAAGGAATCATAGAGAGGGCTTCCACAATCCCATATTGTTGATGAAGCTCCTTTTGGTTGATGATTTATTAATGATGATCTTCCCATTTCTTGTTTCATTCTTTGAACGAACTATTTTTTTTTTTTTCTCCCTCTCTTGCTTAGCTTTTCAAACGTTGATTAGCGACAACTCTACACTTACTCTAATTAATTAGCTAAAGATTGTTTATGTTTTGTTTTGTGGTGTGAGTTTCATTGGTTGGTTTTCTACACTTTTTTTTAAAAAAAATTTGTAAGGTGGAAATGTTAATCATTAAAGCAATAATTATTGTTTGTTCGTTCAAATTAAAAAAAAAAAAAAAAAAAAAAAAAAACGGTCTAATTATTGTTTGAAATAATGAAATGATTAGAGATTGGACAATCGCACTTACCATGCATTTAATTTGGAATAAGTTGTGTAGAATATGATTTGTATGATGTTGCATGACCTTTTGACGTACTGCGCGGCTCCGCCGTCTATAGTTCAATTCTTAGGACCAGAATAGTTGGTATATTGTGATATTGGATACTATTGGATCACTTTCATTCGTTGACTTTAAAAAAAAAATTATTATGTATCTAAGGACAAATCTCATTCATGTCAATGATATGTGACCAAGTTTTTACTGACTGGCTGCCATTAACTTACCGTCAAACTCTCTTCTTTTATTCGAGTTTGAGACGGGCAATGAATATCACAAAGTAACAATCACATGCAGAGTTATTGGAGAGAACGAGTTGTTAATGAAGATATATATAAAGGCCGGTAGTAGGGCTTGAAAAATATTTAGTGTCAGGAAAGATTGGAGGAGGAGGATTTCTGCATTGATAATGACGATGACATAGATCACATGATAACGAAAATCTTGACAACATAGTTACAAGTAGTAGTAAAATAAAAATGATACTCCGTATAACATTTGCAGTATTATAATTATTTTGGTCAATTTGCTTGTTTACACCTTTAGTTAGTTCTCTCCATCAAAATGCATACTTACGCTTGTGTTATGGCTCATAATCAATTAATCATAAATTAACATACACATGGACGAACATAATTGGAACTTTGGAAGGCATGTCGCCACACCATTGAATTAGTTTTTTTTGTTTATGTATGTGGCCGTGAAGTGTGGTTTCATTTTTAGGTTATCTTACAAGTTACAAGCATATTCCCTTTATCAAATGGCCAATAACATCTATAAATTGATTTAAGTTTTAACATGTTTAATTTGAAAAGATGTTATCATTTATTTTATATTACGAATAATATATTGTTTATTGCTGATGACACTCTTAAGCTCTTTTTAAAATTTGTTGATGAAAACGTAATATATTACGTATTATGATTTTCTTAGTGTTTGTGATGACACTTGACTAATAACTTAACATTAGGATTGGAACATGAGATAATGAATGAGAATATTGTTGTAACTTTGTTTAAAGTGAGGCCCACCATTATTTTTAAATTTTTTTTTTTCAAGTTTAATTTGAAATTTTAAATATTCAAATATTATTACAAAACTAAGTTTATCTCAAATGATTCGATATTGGTCATGCATGGCTAGCCACATACACAAAGTTGATGGAATCAATAAGTTATAAGGCACAAGGATGACATGTAACATCACGCGACAATTGTCTTAGTAAAGATCACTTGTTGTTTTGGAATTTTTAAATAAATAATAATAATAATAGTAATTATTATTATTAATGATACTATGTAAAACTCCACCCAAAGATAGAAAAAAAAAAAAAAAAAAAAAAAAAGAAAGAAAGAAAAGGACCTAAAAGATTATGCACTCTTGACTCTTCACCCTTATCTCTTTTATAATGACATTTTATTTCATTTTTTAGAGGGGTGGGACAATAGTAGGACCATGGAGAAGTGGTGGGATTTATTTTATTTCTTGAGTAATTGTTTGACTAGAAAAAAATATTTCTACAAGCTAAGTGTCTGAAATAAAATTTGAAATGCCCAAAAATTGAAAGGCAAAAAAAAAAATAAGTGTCCATCTATATAGATTTTCTATGAGGATTACAACTACAATTGAAAGTAATTCTGGAGTATTGATTATTATTTATAACATTTAATTACTCATTGATAACTAATCATGTTGTACATATGTGCTCTTAAGTTATGTCCTTTGTTTCGAAAAGCGTTAGATGAACCTTTTTTTAAAAAAAAATTGGCGCTAAGGCTAAGAAATCACAAAGGTGCGTAATGAAAATCGATTCAAAGGTTTTTTTTTTTTTTTTTTTTTTTTTATAGAATCGGGAGGAAAATTTAACTAACAAAACATCATCAATTTTAAGGACTTGTTGAATTGTCTCTGAAAATCATTCACTTTGCTCTTCTAATTTTTAGGGTAAGGGGTCCAATAGTCTACATATGGAGTATAAGTTTGATTTGATATATTTTAGGTATAACCAAAGACCTTATGGTTTCACATATGTCTTTTATTTCCCCTTTTGAACAGAACAAATAATAAGCTCTACAATTAAACTCTATAAAACTCTACTATACAATATGCAAGTGAAAGTTCATAAAAAACGTAGATGCCACTCCTGCAAGCTGCAAACGCGCTTATATACGGAGTAAAAAATTTAAAACTCAATACATAATTTTTTCAGTAAGCTTCCTTGTGCAAAAAGGAAAAAAAATAATGTCATGAGCCCCTATATCAATGGATAATGTTCTAAATCACCAATTATAAAAAAATAGTAAATTCCCAAAAAATAAAAATCAAGGCTCTGTTCTCTTCACGAGATCTGGCTGGAATGGAATGGATGGGATTAGAAGGGATTAGAATGGATTAGAATAGATTGCCGGGATTAGAATGGATTGTCGGGATTATTATTATCATTAGTTATTAATATTTTGTAACAATGGTAATTATTTTTTAACATTGAAATTATTATTATTATTATTATTATTATTATTATTATTTCCAAATAAAAAAAATTGCCTGTTGATTCAGCTTAATTTCAGTTTGATTTGATTCGGCTCTAATCAGTTCAGGTCAGTTTAGCTCCAATCAATTTGTCGTCAAATAGGTGTGAAAAGATAATGAAATGACATTGTTCATTGCATGAACAGGCAAGTACTATCTTGTGGACTCTGGATATCCAAATACTACGGGATACTTGAGTCCATATCTTAAGAGAGGCGTGAGACTTCACACTCCTGAATTTCAAAATGGTGGTCCTCCAGATGGAAAATTAGAGAATTTTAATTACCGACATTCGTCATTACGCAATGCAGTTGAAAGAATTTTTGGAGTATTGAAAAAAAGGTGGAAAAATTTAAGAATAATGCCACAAATGGAAGAAACATATCAATTGGCTATAATTGTGGCAACATGCACTTTACATAATTTCATTCGATTAGACAAGTTAGGGATTCCAATTTCTCATGGTCCCCAAAATATTGAACGTGTAGCTGATTTAGATCTCACTAATCCGACACGAACAATATTAATGCGAGACTTTCGTGCAAATATTGCAGATGAAATATGGCAAGATGTGTGTGCTGGAAATATGAGGTTCCAAGATGATGACATAGAGGAGGAAGAAATATACGAGGATAATTGAAACACTTTTTTATCTACTTGTAAGGATATTGTATCTACAGTAAATTATTATGTAACAAAAATGTAATAAGAAAAAGCAAATTTGTTATGAACATTATTGTGTCGTCAAGATTTAAATTTTCAAGAGTTTAATTAAGAATTTAATTTTAATTAAGATTTAAATTTTCAAGAATATATTGTTGGGATTAGAATTGATTGTCAGGATTAGAATGGATGATCCGGAAATGGAATAAATCGTGATTGTAATTCCGTGAAGAGAACAAAGCCTAAAAAGTAAAGGTAGTAAAATATACAAATGTAATTTGTGGCATAATCGTACCCTAGAAAAAGGTTTAACACTGCTTCCGCCTAACTAACGCCGGAACGCGGCAAAAACCTTTTCTTCTAATTTATTTTCTTCTATTTATTTTCTTTTTTCTTTTTTCTTCTTCGTCTCTCTTCTTTACCTTCGACTCCATGTTTTAGATTTTTTTTTCCTTTCATTTTCGCAAAAACAAAACACCATAAAATATCTTCTGGAATCCTAGGGTTTTTGATTTTTTCGTTGATTTTAAAATTAAATCCTAGGGTTTTAGAAACTGCAAAAATGGCGTCAGAAGATGTTAAACAAAGAGGCGAAACTGCAGTTACGACGATCGTTAATTTGGCGGGAGAAGCAAAAGCTGCTACTGAAGGTGTTAAACCTCCTAGTCATGCTCTTCTTAGCATTTCTAAATCCCTTGCTGCTGGTGGTATCGCTGGTGGAGTGTAAGTTTTTCGCTTTTTTTTTTTTTGTATTATTGTTTGATTTTCGTTACTTATTGATTGAATCGTTAGTATGTGATTAGTGATGAATTTGTTTGTGTTTAGTGTTTAAGTGTTGTTGAATTTATGTATCAACTGACGAAATACATGATTGAGTTAATATAAATTGGAGTTTATGTGGTTTTACAGATTATTGATTTGAGTTAATTGTTATTTTTATTTCATTTTGTGTTATTTGTTGTTGTTTTTGAATGAATGAATGAATTTACTTTTGTTGTGATACTTTGAGAAATGATCGGAGGTTTCTGCGTTTTTTTCTTGATTTTGAATTGAATTTATGCCATTTTCTGTATTGTTGCATTCGGATTGATGTAAAACTGATGATGTTTGTTTCGGCGATTGTGACTGAATTGGCAATTGGACATGAATGAAGAGTGAAAAGCTGTAGACTTGTTGATTAATGGTTTGTTAATAATATTCGATTCGATTGCAGGTCACGGACGGCAGTTGCTCCTCTAGAAAGGCTGAAAATTTTGCTTCAGGTGAGTTCATTAATGATGCTACTGTTAATTTGATCTAGAAGCTCTTCATATGTATACTTGTATTTTTTTCTTTTTTTTTTTTTCGCTCTGTGTTGCAAGTATAGGAGGTTGAGAGGCTACGGAGAGGCTACTTCAGCTCCGTAGACTGTAAAAATCGTAGCTTTTATCGTCTTTGAGTGTAGTTAATCTGTTAGTTTGTTACTAATTGGTTCTTTGCTACACTGTCGAAAGTCATATGCATTCATTTCTCCACATTATTACAATTCACCTCCATAATGGTTCCATCCTATATAGATCTTTGCCGTTCTTAGACTTTATTTATCCTTTAGTAGTTGAATGGTGAGTAAACCTTGTGATCGATTTGTTTGGGATGTAATGTCTATGGTGAGATCATTCTTTGGAGAAACTACTATGTGAGCTAGAGTGAACTCAGAACGATTCTCCTTATGTTTACATGGAATAATATAATTTTTTTGAAATTAGAAGTACTCAAGTAATTGTTTGCATCGATATTTGTCTATAAACAATTGAATTTGATTTCATTGGAAGAAGTTGAAGTTTTTGATGACAAATTTTGTGTCTTGAACACTGGAAGTCAGAATGATTTACTTTATTAATTTTAAGATGCCTTATTGCATTATCTTTATTAAAAGTTCAAAACTAGCTGTCTATAATGGTTATTCATTCAGGACTTGTTATTTCTTTATTAATGATGCTTGTGCTATTACCAATATTTATGTTCATGGTGGACTTAAAATAATGTATTTTTCATAGTTTGCTGGTATTTTATTCTCAGGTTCAAAATCCTCACAGTATCAAATACAATGGAACAGTTCAGGGTTTGAAATATATATGGCAAACAGAAGGATTTCGTGGTCTGTTCAAAGGCAATGGCACTAACTGTGCTCGTATAGTTCCAAATTCAGCGGTCAAGTTTTTCAGTTATGAGCAAGCATCCAAGTATGCTCTCTGATCTAACTTTTCATAAGAGATCTTTATGCTACTTGTAATTTTCTTCAGTTTTCGAATTTTTGGCCTTTTCCACTCTTTACATTTATCAAAGTCTAGCATATTATAAGCTTTTAAGGAGCAAAAATGTTTGCTTGTAGTGGTTAACTCTTCTCATCTGAAATGTTTTTGAATCAAATGCTTAGGTAGAATTATATCTGTGCACTTTGGAGCTTATATCTAAACCTGTTCAACTACAAAATGCTGTTTGTAGGAGAATTGGTGCAAAGAATTGTTAAATCCTTTACGATTAACCTTGTAGTAAAAAGTGAAACTTGTGAAGCGAGGTGCTTCTGCATTAATTGTTTTCGCATTGATTTCTGAAGATTGTTTCTTTGAATCAACTGATGGAAGTTTTTTCATCAAACAGGGGAATTCTGTGGCTTTACCGGCAGCAAACTGGAAATGGTATGGGCAACAGCATATTCTGTTGCATATAACTGCCATCCTGCTTAAAATTAGAGTTGTCTAGAGTATTTTTGATTTTGCAAGTTTTCTTGCCAACTATCATTCTTTTTCCTTTAACAGGATGCCATAGATAGATTTATGATAGAAAAGAGAAGGATTCCTAAGAAAATACTAAAGGGGTTTCCTTTTAACACTTGGTCCAATTCCATTTTGTCCTGCTTAGTGTGTGTGCAAGCACTGAAACATTTGGTGTACTTTAGTGAGAATTTATAACTTTGTTAAACTTTTGTCAGTCTCAGAAGGTATAAGGGATATAAATATAACAGGA
This sequence comes from Suaeda aralocaspica, assembly GCA_016808085.1. Lineage (NCBI taxonomy): Eukaryota > Viridiplantae > Streptophyta > Magnoliopsida > Caryophyllales > Amaranthaceae > Suaeda > Suaeda aralocaspica. The sequence goes on from PYUH01000036.1 coordinate 35,540, forward strand.
ATGTGCTCTAGGTTTATCTATACTTTGGAGTTTGGACAGTGGATCAGATATTACCTTGTGCAAAAGCATGCAGTGGTATTCTGATTTGATATTTGTTACTCCATGATATATTATGTTTGGTATATTTAATTACCTAATCGACTAATGGTGATGAATTGTTTTTAAGATTCAAATTTAGCATTACATTGTAGTTTGGATTACTAGATATTATGGTGATGAATTACTTTGGAGATTCAGATTAAGCTTTGCATTGTATTTTCAGAGAATGCTGAACTGACTCCTGTTTTACGTCTCGGAGCTGGAGCATGTGCTGGAATCATTGCTATGTCAGCAACTTACCCAATGGACTTGGTTCGAGGCAGGTTGACTGTTCAGGTATTTAATTGAGCTTTTCTGTGAACTAATACTCCTTTTGATTACGTTTGGCAGGTTTAATGAAGATAGGATAAACCTAATTGTAGTGATTCTACATAATTTTCTGTTTTCTGCTCTGTTTATAACCCTTCTGATTTGCCTTTTACCCTTTTCCCCCCCTGCTAGCTGATGTTTCTCCTGCAAGAAACATATAATGGAGTTATAGTGATATTCTTTTTGTGCCCTGTTCCTAGGCTAGTGCATTGCTCTTACATAGTTACATATACATCAGTTTTCTTTTGCAGACTGATAAATCTCCTCAGCAATATAGAGGGATATTCCATGCACTCAAAACTGTTTTTCGTGAAGAGGGTGCTCGGGCCTTGTACAAAGGATGGCTTCCTTCTGTTATTGGTGTGGTGAGTAATATCTGAATGGTGTCTATTTTTTTTACATGAGTGATAGCACTGATATAGAGCAATATTATCAAGTAGAATTTGAAGTTTGAAAGTTCTCTTTCATTCTTGTTTGGATACTTTCAGCAGTGCTTTTTAATGCCAATTTATTGCATCCTGCCATTCTGTCTCCTCTTTTTTTGTTACACAACCCACTAATGCACTCTGTTACTCCTGGTCTGCTTTTATATTTAAGTTCAGTTATCTATAGGAGGAACTGGATAATTGCTGTTCCACTGTTTATGGCTTATTTTATCGTGATGTTTATGCAAAACATGGGTAGAAATCTGGGGCCATCAAGTCGTCACTGTTCGTTTTCACACTTAATATTTACGGATATGACTTGGTCCTTTACAATTTAGATTAGTTGCCGTTTTCACTACTCAAGGGTATTGAGAAAGAAGGGGCTAAAGTTTTGAACTTTCACTTGTCGTAATTTTATCTATTGTACACAGGTACCATATGTGGGTCTCAATTTTTCTGTATATGAATCACTGAAGGACTGGTTAGTCAAAGATAAACCATTTGGGCTTGTTAAGGACAATGAGTTGAGTGTGACAACAAGGCTTGCATGTGGTGCTGTTGCTGGAACTGTGGGCCAGACAGTTGCATATCCTCTTGATGTCATACGTCGAAGAATGCAGATGGGTGGCTGGAAAGATGCATCTACTGTGATTACTGGTGATGGGAAAAAGGTTGCGGTTGAATATACCGGTATGATTGATGCCTTCAAAAAGACAGTTCGACAAGAGGGTGTTCGAGCTTTGTACAAGGGTTTGGTCCCAAATTCAGTAAAGGTAAGTGCAACTACCCTATCACCTTCCTCCAGTAACACATTGTTTGGCCTTTATTCAACATGTTTGAAATTGTTTGTTTATTTTGGTTGCTATCTCTCTTCAGGTTGTCCCATCTATTGCTATTGCATTTGTGTCATATGAAGTGGTGAAAGACTTACTTGGGGTGGAGATGCGGATATCAGATTGAAGAGGATGGAAATATTCAGTTTCTGAATTAGAGTAAAAGCGCACAGAGTTAAAGGTTAGTTGCGAGGGAATATTTTTTTGTGGCTACAGGTGCTGCTATTTGCAGTCAAGTGATAATTTAAATTGCCCTCGTGATTTTGCTCCTTTCATTTATTTGGTGATGATAATAAAGTAAGTAGCTTGTATTGTCCTAGATTTTCTAGGAGAATTATGATAACTTTTTAAATAATTTATAACATCATTTCATCTTTGTTGTTGTTTACTCTGTATATCATGGCGCGTAATATTTATTTCTTGCTGAATTGGTCAACTTTATACATTGCAAAATAGGGCAGGATTTGTATATAAAACTGAATGTAAATTAGAGATATCGCAATTGGTATAACCAATATTTTGATTTTGTGAATATTGACAGCTCGAGATTTCATTAAAAAAAATTGAATGAAGTAACTTAATACAGAGTAATATTAGGTGAAAGCAAGAAATTTATTTAGGATACTGCTTATAAGGTAAAAGAATCAATCCAGCCCCCATATGTCTGGATCGAAGTGAAACACATCAAAAAATCTCTACTTAACAAGACAAGACATGAGGATATACACCCTATTTTACACACAATACAGTCTGCCGCCACCTATTGAAGATGATACAAATAGAAACACTTGAATGCCAAATTCAAATGCATTTGATCCGCGAAAAATAAAAAGAATTATACAGTAATTAAAAGAACAAAACAAAAATATAAAAAGGTTTTCTACCTAGCCTGCACCGTTTGTGAAATCTTCTTGGAGGCAATCTTCTTGAACTCATCATACTGATTCTGGACATCATCACAATACAAGCACAACTGTCGTATGGCTTGACGTTTCTCTTCTCCAAGGGTTGCAACCCGTTCATCTCTCTCTTTCAAAGCAGCGTCCATTTCTCCTGTTGCCTTCTTCAGCTCGCTTACTGCTGCAGCCAGTTTGTCCTTTTCTCCCTTTTCATTCTTAACCTCAACTTCCAAGCTACCAATCTTATCTCTCATCAATGCTCCCTGTGCTCTTTCATTATTTAAATGCTCTGTTAGATTGCTCAGCTGCTTCTCCATCTTTGTTGTTTCAACATTCTTTTCCACTGCACAATTCTTCAAACTGTGGACCTCTTCTGATAAATTGAAGATGTTGTCTGAAAACTTCTTGTGGTCATCCTCAAATTTCCTAGTGATGGACTCCATTTCAGTAAGTGATTTGTTTACTTTTTCTGAAATTTCCATTATCATTCCACGATAAGCGTCAAGTACTTGAGATAGTCTTTCAAGTTTGTCCTCTAGCTCTTTGCACTCTTCTTGGTACTTCATTTCTGCAATTTTGAAGCCCTCTTCTCTCTCGGTCAGTAGTTGTTCTGTGACCCTGAGCTTTTGGTTTGCCAAGCGGAGCTGGACTTCAATTGTGCGGGTTTTCTCCCAAGCAGTCTTTTCTTCATCGTTAGCCACCTCTAAATCTCTTTTCAGGTCTTCCACTAGTACCTCAAGCTCCAAAATCTTCTCGTCTTTCGATTCAGAACTCATGCTCAAATCTTCCTTCAATTCCTGAATCATCCTTTCAGCTTTCAAGAGTTCCTCCTCATTCTGTTGAACATGTGTCTCAAGTTGTTCACACTGCTGTGTTTTCTTGTGCAATTCATCCTCTAATTCTTTCACCTTCCCAAGATGATGTTCTATATTGTTTTTTAGTTCACCATTCTCTGTTTCCAGCATGTTCATACCCTCAAAATGTCCCTCTTTCTCCTTCTCAATGTGCTCCTCTAACTGCATTTTAATGGCTTGAACTTCTTCTAACGCCTGCTTTAAATTGCTGATTTCTGTCATCAAGGCTGTAATCTTTGATGACGCTTCATTCTCTCCTTCCTCAAGCTTTCTCTGCATGGAAGATGACTCGTCTTTACTCTCCTGCAATGCCTTTTCCAGTTCCTTAATTCTGGCTTGCAGCCTATCAATCTCCTCTCTTAGTTGGGAGGCCTCATTGCCGTGCGTCTTAGTTTGCTCTTCCAGTCCTATTTTGTGGCTGTTAAGCATTTCCAATTCCTGTTCTCGGTCCATTGACTTTGCTTCCAGTGTTACCTTTTCTTCGTATAATTGTTGCAGAAGTGCATCACTGCTAGTTAATTTCTCATGCAAACCTTCGACTTGCATCTGGTAATCTGCAATATCGTCGACCTTTCTCTCAAGATTCATTTTCATCTCTCTTTCCTGATTTTCTAAGGTTTTCAATTCTTGCTCCAACGAACTGATTTGCTCCTGTAATTTCTTGATTTCAACTGATGCTTCGCTACTGCTTCTAGCCATCTCTTTCTCTAGCTGATCTTTTTCATCTTTAAGTTTTTCTATTTCTTGTGTATAATCATTGACCTGAGCTTTCAGGGCTTCAAGTGCGGAATTTGACTCATTCTCAATAATCTCCAGTTTCTCCTGAAGTGAAGATATGTGCTCTTCTCTTTCTTTTGAAATTATCTCCACTTGGGAAATTTTTGCCCTTAAATCTGATACCTCCTCACTCAGTTCTCTGGCTTCTGTTGATTTGCTTTCAAACTGTTCTCCTTTCTCTTTTTTCTCACTTATTAATGTCTCTAATTCAAGTTTCAAACTTTCTGCCTGATTTTCCAACGCCTGGATTTGTTCTGAAGCTCCAGTTGTATGTGCTTCATGCTTCTCCCACAAAGAAGAGAATTCTAACTCCCGTTCAGCCAATCTTTCTTTTGAGCTAGAAGACTCTGCATTAAGCTCATCTACAGTATCCTGTGCCTGGTTGAGTTCATCAGTTATTTGTGAAATCTTGAGAGAGAGTGATCTGTTTTCCTCTTCAGCAGCTTTCATGGACTCCTTCAAGTTTTCTGTTTCCTGCTTTGATGAGTCGAGTTCTGTTTTCAACTGAGAAACTTCCTGTGCAACGTTCTCCAATTCAAGCTCAAGCCTTAGTCTATCACTCAGCAACTGACTGACTTCACCTTTCAAGTTTTCTACAGTTTGATTCTCTTCTTCAAGTCTTTTGATGACATCGTCTTTCTCTGTTGCTAGATTATTGTTATCTCCTTTTAGTTCTTCTATCTGTTGATTCAGTTCAGCTTCTGTCTTGGCTGAGCTCTCTAATTGTGACTTCTGCTCTTCTTTCTCTGCCAAGATTTTTGATTTCTCAGAAATCAAACTTTGAACCTCTACCTTTATATCTTCTGTCGTTTTGTCAGAATCTAGTTGTTTGGTAATTACTGCTTTGTACTCTGATTCAAGAGCGATTTTCTCATTGTATATCGCTTGTAGTTCATCCTTGAGTTCCGCAACTTCAAGTTTTGCCGCTTCAAGCTCTTGCTGGAGTCCATTTGTGGCTTTATTATTTTCACTTTCCAGCTTCCCATTTTTGCTGCCTTTTCCTTCGGAGGAATGGTCCGAGTCAGAATCAGACTCTGACTCTGAGGAAGATAATTTCTCATTGCCTTGCTGTGGCTTCTTAACTTTCTCTTTTATTTTTCCAGTAAGATGGTCATAGTGAGAAAATAGTGATTCATACTGCTTATGGAAATCCTCAATGAGTTCAGCGAGAGGCCCATTTTTTGATTCATCACTTTGTTCCTTGTTGTCTACAAGGTCCAGTAGCTTCTTCTTCTTCTCCTCCATATCTGCAACACACAAGAAGTTGGTTAGTTTAAGCATTAGATTGAATTTCCTTATTTGACAAAGGCAAGAGCTGGTAGTCTGTGGTCTGCCTTAGCTGGACTTTTATAATCTTTTTTGAGAGAACATGAGTGCTGTGGCTGCTGATCAGAGACAGAGATGACATTTAGAAATTTTTGATGCACCCACTTACAAAGTGAGACATTATGGAAACGTCTTTTCTCAATGAAAGAGAAATTGAGAATTTCTCGAAGATTTATATTACACCTCTTGGTTGCAGAGCATACACTTCAACAATTCTCTCATTATGAAATGTAAGCTATTGAAAAATAGGTGAGGTGGGGAGCAATCACAAACAACTTGAATATCCAGCAGTTTGAAGTTTAGATTTGTATGCTGAAAGAGCATACCTTTTCTGGTTTCCTGCAGCTTCTCATGTTGATCAGGATCAGTATGCTTCTCGAAAAAAGACTTAATTGAACTTCTGATACGGTGACCCTTTTTTGTCATCTTGATAATTATCTCACTTCAAAATTTCTTCAGCCTCTATACATCTGATAACACCCACGACAGGGAAGATTCAGTACCTGGGTTGAAAAATCAGCATAGCTAAATTAGCAACTGTCAGCTGCTAATAGAAGATCGAGATTTCATTTTGATAAGAACCAAAAGATGCTGGAATATGTATATTCTATAAAATTTGTATCTACTACCATATCTAGGAGGAAATCCCACCTGATAAACCATTGGATTTTCATCATCACATATGAAAGAGATAATAATTGAATTATTACTATTCTCAAATAGATAAGGCTTGTAATTAGTTGTTGACCCACCTGGTTTTTAGCTGTTCAAAACCTAACAAAGCAAATTTAAGGGTCCAAACTTTCTAACTTTCTCTAATATATTTCTCTTATTGATCAAGAGTAACAGATTTTAAATTATCTAGTTGTCCTCCACAAGTCCATAACCATCTTAATCTATACAACTATAACTTATAACAAGCATAGGTCAACTATCCTGACTGTTATGTAGGAATGTAGTAATCTTCAATATAAGATATAACAAAGGAAGACCTCTCAACTGTGTTTTTTTAAAAATTCTTTATAATTCATAAACTTTAAATGGTAATGTCTAGAATAGAAATTATAAATAATACTTGTATAAAGGTCTCCCATATATCATATATCAGCAAATAAAAGGTGCTAAACTATGTCAAAATTAATTAGTCAATGAATAAACTTAAAATATGTATGGAACTGTTCTCGATCTTCTTAATATAAGACAGTTAACGGATTATCTTGTCCTAAAACATACTTTGATTGGGCTTTCGTGTTATCCTAATTAACAATCTAACATATACACAAGAAAAAGTGAACTCCCAACTTTCCAAAATCAATTTTTTCACTTTCACCTAATCATCTAAGTAGGCTAAGTATTGAAGATCAAAGATTCAAAGCTCTATCGACTCATTAAAAGTGTAGGCATAGTTCTATGTAAACTCAAACCAAAGCTATAAGTACGCACAGAATTTTTTCGCTCTAGTCCACACGATATGAAACGATCTGATGACTGATGATGTGTGTTGCTATTTAACAACAACGTATAACTGCTCCCAAAGATTAGTAGACAACACGTAAACAGCTATGGTGTACAAATGTACTAATGCATTATATTACTGTCTAATTAGTTTTATTTCAAGTAAGATAATAATAACTTAATTAAAGAAATAACTTGCACAAGCAGTCCATATGACACATATAAACAAATACAATAATATCATAGCCATCTTATTAAGGGTCTGTTTACTTCAATTAAAAACAGCTGAACTGATTGAAGTTGAACTGAGTTTAGTTGAAATGAATGGAGCTTAGCTGAGCTGAACTGATTTTAAGTAAAATTAAAGAAGAGTTGAATTGAGCTGAACTGAACTGATTTTAAGCTGAATAAACATACCCTAAATTGCTATAGCATATTTACTTCAACTGAAAATAACTGAACTGATTGGAGCTGAGCAGAGCTAAACTAAAAGTTTTTTAATGAAGGATTAATGAATAGCAAAATAAGAGAAGAGCTGAACTAAACTGAATTGAACGCCTGTTTACCTCAGCTGAAAATAACTTAACTGAACTGAACTAAGCTGAAAGTTTTTTTTTTTTTTTATGAAAGATTAATGAATAGCAAAATAGGAGAAGAGTTGAGCTTAACCCTGAACTGAATGGATTTTAAGCCGAAGTAAACAGGCCCTTCATCCAAATTGAAATAATGTAAATAGAGATCCAAAGTATGCTTCAATCGTTCAAATTCAACATCCAAATCATTGACTCATGCGCGGTAACAATGACAAACATCATGTGGTGCCACGTAATTTGAACACAATCAGCTAAAATAAAATAATCAATCAATAATTATCACTTATAATTTTTTAAAAATAATTAAAAACAGGAAATAAATAAATGTAAAATGAGTATTGTTTGAAAACAGCTTGAGTATGACAAAAGTGAGTTGTCTCTACTGTCTCTATTTGCACTCAGTATTCGAGATCACTGCCATATATAAACCCCAATCTTCCAGAATTTCACATGAAATTGTTCATCTTTTTCACCCACGTACTGTAACTCTCTATTACGAACAAACAGTTAAAAAAATTAACGGCGATTCAAATCACACAAAATAAAATCCATAAAACAGGAAAAAAAAAGTATTGATTGATCGGATGAAATCAAAATCACAATCTAAAACAAAATGAATGATGCAATTGAGTAATGGAAAAACGTCGGAAATTTCATCGAATACGAAGAATCGAAGTAAAATTACAAGACAAAAGGATAATTTAATTAGGAGAATGATGATCGATGATCAATACAAAATTAAATTCAACTACCTTTAATAAAGAAGACCAGCTAAAATTTCCAGAAATCATTAAAGTTTAAGCAGAAATAACTCTGTAACTTTCCAGCTAAAATTATTGAAGTAACCGTCATCATTTCAATTCGCTTAAAAAAAAATAATCAAATGAAAAAAAAAAATTGATGAATCTGATATTTTGATGATGATTCTTCAACAAAAAGTGAGTGAAAAATAAAAGGAGAAGTTAAATTTACTTTCCACCTAAGTAGAGCAAATTTCAGTGAGGAAAAAAAAAGAAGGTCAAAAGGAAGAAAAATTAAAGTTAATCAAAAAGTTTTCACAAGATTAACAACAGCAAAAGTGACGAAGTAGTTTAAAATCAAATTGATCATTCAACACAAAATTCATCTGATTATCAACAGAATTTAATTAAAGCTGAAAATTAATAAAACAACGATTAAATTTTCCAGAAAAAATAAATAAATAAAAATTTGAAGGTCTAATTACCTGAAGAAAAGAGAAGCTCAAACTCAAACACTGTTTGTTTTGTTTTTTCCTTCAGCAAGCGGAAGTTGAACCACCAAATGGAAAGAAGAAAGTGAAATGAAGAGAGAGAAAGTGAGAGGAGAGAGAAAGTAGAGAGATGAATGAAAATTTTGTAAAGAGGATTTGTCTGATTTGGAATTTTGGAGCATAAAATGAAATTAAAATTTTAATAAAAGGTTTAAAAAATGACTTGTGTTTTCCAGGGAGGGTGGAATCTTTGGAGTGTTAAGTTTTGACTAAATTACCCTTGGAGAGTTAATATTATTTACGGAATATATCACTGGTGATTTTGTTGTTTATTGGCTGGCAAGCGGCATGAGGATCATGGTTGAAGTAGGCCATCGTGGTCAGGGATAAGTCATAAATCCCATGAAAGTTATTGTTTTTTTTTTTTTTGGGCCATAAAACGTAGCGTTGGATGATAATTTTGACACTCTTTAATTTAATTTTTGGATACTATTTCGTTTAAATAAGTTGAATTAAATTTGGCTCAAGTGGTAAGCAGCTTGATGCCGCTTAAGGGAGGTATCGGGTTCGAGCCTCATCGCATGCAAAAAACTCTTATTGGGAGACCCACCCACCATAAGCTAGGTGTGCGACACGGGTCGAATCTGAATGTAGTCGGAGCTAAGCTCCGATGGACCGGGTGGACATACTAAAAAAAAATTTGAATTAAATTTGACCCGATCAAATTGAATTGAATACAAATTACAGTTCAAAGTTATTGAAATTGACTGAACTAAAATCAAGTTTAAAGAAATTTTATACGACAATTAGGGTATGTTTAATTTAGCTGAAAACAGTTAAACTGTGTTGAGCTGAACTAAACTGAAAGTTTTTTATGAAGAATTAATGAGTAGCAAAATAAAAGAATAGCTGCACTGAACTGGACTGAATTAAACTGATTTTAAGCTGAAGTAAACAGGTCCTTATTTGTGGGGTACTTGTTTGCTTTTAAAAACTAGATGTGGGTAAAAAAAAATCACATGCCTAAAATGATACTTGAAGAGTTGAGGTATATATGTATGATCAGTTTAATGAGAAAATGAATTTGGTTTAGGCATTTCACCATTTTACTTAAGCACTTGAATTGAGTTGAAAATATAATTTATATTGATCATAATACATATCATTTAGGAAAAACTGATTCTAATAATCCCACCTTTTACACTTTTGAATATAACAATCCCACCTTTCGATTATCTCACAACAGTCCCACCTTTATGGCTTGTTTTTTTTTATTGGTCCTTACCGGTTAATAACTTAATTAGTAGGTAATTTATACACGTGACATTACATGATTGGTGGAGTGCTTTTTTTGTTAAACAAAAAAAAACTGTATGAAATCAGTTTATTAATTAAAAAAACAAGAATAAATGAAAAAATTGTGTGTTGGAGTGCTTTTTTTTCAATTTAAATTAGTTTTATTAATTAAAAAAACAAAAAGAAATGAAAAAATTGATTATGGTAACCTAAAGTTCAGGTTACCGGTAAAAAGGACCAATAAAAGAAAATGAAGTATAAAGGTGGGATTGTTGTGAGATAATCTAAATGTAGGACTGTTAATTTCAAATGTGTAAAAGGTGTGATTATTAGAATTAATTTTTCCTATCATTTATTATTTTCTTAAATAACATACACGATTATATTTGCACTAATCTATAGCTCCGTAATATTCTTTTTATCCACAACATAATCATAAAGACATATCGAGGCTAACCATGAAGGTACGAAGTATATTACATTATTAATAATGTGATAATAATGTGACCCCGGACAACTTGAGTCGGACTGGATTATTAGGATGTGTATTGAGCAATATATCAAAAGGAATTGAAGATATGTCAAATGACTTTGATGTTAAATATGATCTTGGAGGCTATTACATCAACCTTTTCAACGGTTTATAACTAGTGTCACTACAAAAAAAACACGTTTTAGGGACGGATTGAATCCGTCTCTACTTCTTCAAATTCCGTCGCTAAATAGGGTTAGCAACGGAAGTAGTGACGGATCAACACCGTTCCTAAAATCTTCGTCGCTAATTTAAAGTAGAGACGGATTACAAAAAATCCGTCTCTAAATTAGGGACGGAAATTATCCGTCTCTAAATCCGCCCCTAATGTAGTGACGGAATTTAGAGACGGATTTCAGAAATCCGTCCCTAAATTTAGTGACTAATTTTATTTTCATTTTAAAAAAAAGATTTTTTTTTTTACTAAACAAATTGAAGTTGTTGACAAGATTCGAACATGTGACCTCAAAGTCACAAAGTGACACTCTTACCAACTTCACCACCATACAACTTATGTTATTCTATATACAAAATTAATATATTAACTATAAGAAATGTAGGGACGGATTTTTAAAATCCGTCCCTAAATTTAGTGACAGATTTTGAAATCCGTCACTACTTTAATATGGTTGGATATAGTAGTGACGGAATTAAAAATCCGTCACTACATTTAGAGACGGATTTTAAAAATCCGTCCCTAATTTTAGTGACGGAT
>PYUH01000036.1:49965-69593 GCA_016808085.1 Suaeda aralocaspica
ATTTAGAGACGGATTTTAAAAATCCGTCCCTAATTTTAGTGACGGATTTGTAATTCCGTCACTAATTTAACGTGACTTAAAATTTAGAGACGGATTAGGAAATCTGTCTCTAAAGTAGGGACGGATTTGGAAATCCGTCTCTAAATTAGAGACGGATATTTGAATCCGTCCCTAAATTATTTTAGTGACAGATTATCTCTAATCCGTCCCTACTTTAGTGACGGAATTAAATCCGTCCCTAATAATCCGTCGCTATATCGACATTTTTTTGTAGTGTGTACAATTTTATATTGCCTCCTTCGTTGTTACTTGTATTACCTCTAGTATAGGGAATATGCAATAAAGAAATTTTTCATATTTAAAAAAAAAATACATTTTTGTTGCATATTTTATGGACGGGAGATAATAATATATTGCGAACGTATAATTAATGGTACATTCGATATTGTTATGTTTTTTTTTTTTGTTTTTACTTTTTAAACATACTACGTTTAATGAATAAAAAATGTTCAAATTTAACAAATTTTTCTTGTTTTCTATTTGTATGAAAAAAAAAATGATGCCCAAACAAACTCTAAGTTTAAGTAGGAGTATAATCTTACTTTTCAAATTATGCTTAATTGCTAGGTTGAATTATTGTAGTTTGATGACGACAGGTGGGTTACTTTCCCGCGCTTTGTTTGGTCATGATTATTTCATTTTTTTTTATGCTTTGTCTTTTGTATGATCGTGAGTTTATGTCGACAACTTGACATGTCTCATTTCAAATTGTTAAACAATTTTGTGCGAAAAGCAAGAGAAAACAAACTTTGCAACTAATAACAAGCATATAAATGGTAGTTGTAAACTTGTAATAATTTAACTTTTTTACTATTTATTCATTACAAATTGATTTTTGACTATGTTTTATAATCTATATATAAAGAAAATAATTCATATTGAATCCTGTTTGAATAGCTTAAATTATAATGTTTAATTGTGACTAATATGTAAGTATGAATTAAAATATAAATGGAGAAAAATACGTCTCATCAAATAAAAGAAAACGGTAAAATTAAAAATATATTATTATTATTGAGTCTTTTTTAGTATTGAGTTTTGTTGGATAATAATCGTAATATATTTAATAATTAGGAAATTGTAAAATTATTGAAGTGTCTTCTAACTTTGTCCTTCTCTTAAAACAAATTGGTTTCCCTCTATTTTTTCAATTTTTACGGATACCATCACCACTCTAATCCAATGAAATGAAGACTTCGGAAAACATAATGATATATAGATGGGTGTGTTGTGTGTATAATCAAGAATCAAACATGATTAGGGCGTTTTTGACATGCTCCAACTATAAGTCGAGCATCACATTCATTCACCTGCCACAACCATGTGTTAGGGTGGTTTTTAATTATTTATTTTGCAAAATTATGATGTCAAATTCAATCCATTCTAACATGTCAAAGACATGGCGGGGCATTTTCAGTTTTAACACATCCGTCACTATATTACATATCCCTAGCCCCAGTGGTAGTCAGCGATGGCGATGCCGTAAACTTCCGAGGTATTAATGTATAGTATTCTCCTAAATAGTCTTGTTTTAATTTTACTATTAAAAACCACGTCCAAATCCTCACAATATAGTTCAATTTAACATGATCAAATCAAGTTATAATTAAAAAGATATCAATAAATTTCTTCAACGAGACTATGACATTTTCATTTACATATTTGTTATTATTACTACCTCCGTTACTAATTACGTGCAACACTTGAATTTTTTATATCTTACAAATAAGACCTGAGTGTTGCACATATTTCGTAACTTATGTAGTGTTTTTTTTTTAAAGCTATTTTCATTTACTAAAATAGGGGAGTATACTAAATTCAAGATGGTAGGTAAAAGAAAGATCAGTCTATCCATTCATGATAAATTAGCAAACCAAAGTCAGCCGCAACATTCTGTTAATAACAGAGAGAAGAACAATTTTCATACACTTGAATTTAAAGTGTCCTTTCACATGTCAAAGCATTAATATAACCCCTAAAATTTTTAAAAAATTGGTTTAACTTGTGTGACTCTTAGTCACAAAGAGTAGCAATTTTCATACACAATCCTAGACTTTTACACCATTATCATCAACCCAAATTTGAAAAAATATTAATCATTGTATATCATGAAAAATTAGCAAATTTGCCACATTTACATTGTATTAATAATTCATTACATGATTTTCCTAATCAAGAAACTAATTAAACCCTTGCTCCCAATAAATAAGAGGGGTATGAGGTTTGAAAATTTCCAAAAACATGATGTTAATAGTGTGGTTAATGAATGCTATAAGAAGGAAAAGCAAGATAAAAATCATGCAGTTAGTTTAAGCTAGCTCTTCCTTAGTTATTAGTCTTCTTCACCACCATCACTTGTTTTAGTTGATCAAATCTGTTTTGTTGATAATCAATCCACATACATAGCTGCCTTATAGCCTCAATCTTTTCTTCTCCTAGTTTCGATAATCCTTCATCCTTCGTTGCAACCTCGTTCTCCAACTCCGCCACCTTCTTCTGCATCTCACACATCCCCTTCACTAGCCTCAGCTTATCACCCTTTTCCTTGTTCACCTTTGCCTTTAATAACCTCAACTTTTCCTTCATCATTTTATCTTGTTCTTTGTCTTCCATCGTAGGTGCAATTGGCGAGCTTTGAGGAGGCTCGTTTTTCAACGGTTTAATCTCATCTATAGTCCATCGCACCCAGTTCTTCGTGACTTGAATCTCGTTGGAGACCTTAGACAATCGTTGTAAGAAATCTTCTTCCTTGCTCTTGAAGTTACTTACCAAGTCCTCCATTCCCTTCACCATTTCATTGATTGCTTGAGAAAATGTTGTTCGTAGCTCAGATTTGCAAGATGATGACACCATCATTTGTGGAGGTTTTTTATTGAGTCCATGATGTTGCAGTTCACAAAGCTCTTGTGTCCTCTTCCAACTCTCTTTAGTCTCGACATGAAGTTGCTCAGCCACTCTTATCCTCCGGCTTAATATACGCAGTTGATCCTCGAAATTCTTCCTACATTCTGTGGCCACTTCATCCATCTTCTTCTCTGCAGCCAGAAGAAATCGTCCTTTCACCAATTTACAGTCCTCCCTTAACTTCTTGATGGTATCTTCATATTGTTTTATCCTAAATTCTTGATCCGATACTTTGAAACTCAACTCATTGTTTTGAGTTTCCAGCTCATTTAGTCTCTCTGAAAACCTTTTCCTTTCAACTAACAACTCTCCTTGCAAATACCTCACCTCGTTTTCCCCTACTTGACTAGACCTCTGAAGATCAGCAATTTCATCTTCTCTTTCTGTTAATGCCATTTCCAATTCAAAAACCTTATCTTCCAGGCTTTCTTTCTCTTCTCCTAACTCGCTAATCTCTTTGTCATCGGAACTAATCTGCTCATCAAACTTCTTTTGCATATCCTTATTTAGTAGCTTCTTTTCCAACTCTGATATTCTCTCTCGAATTGACTTCTTTTCTTCAGTCAGTTTACTGATAATATTGTCCTTCACTTTAATCTGTTTTTCGAGTTCATTCTTCAATTCAAGCTCTTGCTCCAAACGCTTTATCTGAGCCATTAAAGCCACAGTTTGAGCAGATTTGTCACCCTCTTTCTCTTTCAACATCTTCTCCATTTCCTCTCTTAGTCTCTCTATTTCTTGTTCCGACTTCAACTGCTCTTGCTCTTTTCTCTCGATCAGCTTTTCTCCTTCACTTCTCTGACTAGTTAAATTACCTGCTTCTAATTCTAGTTTCTTCATTATCACTACTGAATCATCTCTTTCTTTCTGAATCTTCTGAAGTTCGTCAGTCTTTCTTGCTACTTCCTGCTTCAGATCATCTACCTGCGACAAATAATCTGAATTTTCTTGGGCCTTCTTCTTGATATTTGATTCTAATTCTGTGTTCTTTTTTCTCATGAGCCCCAGATCACGTTTCATATCGTTCATATGATCTAACAGGTTCTCATGCACAGCATAACCGTTTTTGCTGCTTTTACTTGTTTTCTGCTTTTCAGTATCAGTTTTTTGTGCATTACTCATCAAATTTTCAACAGTTAGTTTCAAGTTATTCACCTTTAGAACCAACCCCTTTACTTTAGACACCTCTGAAACCAAACCTCCGTCTTCAGTTACACTCTCAACTCCGTTTTTCACTAGTTGAGAGATCTCATCATCCATTTCCTTTGCTATAGCTTCAAGTTTTAAAGTCCGGTCTTGCAGTTGCTTGTTCTCCATTCGCTGTTCAGATACCATTTTCTCAGACCTCATCCCACCCAACCTTAGATTTAACGATGAGAACTCCAACTCTAAGTCCTTTGTCAAACCTGAGACTTCTTTCTGACAACGCTTCTGAATCTCAATAAGAGAAGAAATCTCTCTTCCCTTTTCATTCAGTTTCTCTGTCAACTGTTGTATTTTGTCCTCACTTTCTTGCGCTTTATTCTTTGATTTCATATGTTCAGAGCTCACAACAGACTCCTCTTTAGTGTTGACATCTTTCTCTAATTCTGCATCCGAGTCTGAACTGGAGGTGGCGGTGAAGAAGCCCTCATCTTCTTTTCCTCCATTAACAGCTTGAGATAGATGCCCTCTAATATTATCATATTGTCCATAAACAAATTGGTACTGTTTGTGGAAATTCTCAATCAGCTCAACAAGTTCTGATTCTTTTCTCAAGTTTGCTTCTACATTCCTGTTTCTTCTGTTTGAGCGTCGCTCTTTTACAAGCTTCAAAATCTTTGACAGTTTGTTGTCTACATCTAAAATAGACAAGGATTAAACAAGATTAATAACACTACATTACAAGATAAAATTTCAACAACCAAAAACTATGGCATGACATTTGCTACGTACACAAACTGATTACTGCTGTATCATTATTACCGTCTACCAAATTAGAATGGGTTATAACCATATATAACTTCTGAAGAAAGCCAGAAACCATCAATATAACATCACCCTATGAGTTAGCAAATCTCCCACATTGTTGATAATGATCACAACATATCTCAACAAGAAAATGATAATGTCAGAGAAAAGATTTTCACCTGTTTTAGACTGCTTCAGCTCTTCATCTTTTCTTGGATCAAGATGGTTCTCATACAAAGCCTGCATCAACTCCCTCCATCGTCGCTTTGTCATTTGTAGTGACGCTCCAGCGAAACTTACAGGCAGCATCTATCTGAGCATACATGGGGAGATTAATGCTAGTAAAATCAACAATTTTTACACTAATACAAACAATTAAACATCATAATCAGATATGTTGAATTGAGTAAAATTTGAATATTATGACAAGCCTGATTCTATCTTGGTACATACATATATTTGGCCAAATTGTTAACTAGCACTTACCCCGTAGTATCTTTAATGATGATGAAAAATACTAGTGGCATGGTAACGATACAAAAACTTGCACATAAAAGTATGTTGTATACATTTTGTATTTCTATCAAATTGTTTAAAAACGCTCCCTGATGACTTAATTATAACACTGATCAAATAGGGATCGTACCAAGAGAATACAAATGATGTCGAAAGGTAAGAGTTAATGTTATCCCGGCCACCAAAATAAACGAGGAGATATATAATTATGGAATGGCTTATTATAGTCCAACAATTCAACAAATAACAATGGATATTATACTTGACAGCATGATCAAACAGAAAGATCATTACCAAACCCAAGCTTAAGTGCTTAACACGACCTATATTGGCTATATATATGGATATGTTGACATTTGGGACTTGGAAGAAACCAAGAGCGCCGTATGCCAACACATTCTAGAAGGGGAGCATGAAAAAAAATGAACAAAAAGAAGACCAAACTCTTTGTAAGTTAGCATGATCCTCAAAAACATATTTTTCCTTTCATCATGTGAAGAAAACAAATCATACATTAATTAAGTTCAACAACAAAAGCAACAAGCCACATAAATTAACTCACGGACTTCAACATTTCAATAACTTAAATAATCCAATTTTATTACATATTGGACGGAAGAGAATGTTATCTATTCAGAGGCCTTAACCATAAATTTAAGAAGTTAAGCTTTTGATTGTATTAATCATCTAGCATGACATTAGCGTTAGCGTGAAATAAAGGTCATGTGCAAAATCTTATCCACCCATCTTTTCTCTTTTCTACGTGGAATTATTAAGTTTTGGTACAAAAGGTTGTCTAACATGAACAATTGAACATCATCCACAATTGAACAATTGGACCACAACCACCCCACCTATAGGCCGTGACAGCCCTATAATAAGTGGTTCCAAATTCCAACTTCCAACTTCCAAGACTAGTTATCACGTACTAATACCCTGACCAAATCAAAGTTTGGGAACCTTTTATATTGGAAAACGGCTAAGATGATCATGGGTTGCAAAACAAGCATAGCAAAAAAGCAATCTGACATTTTTACATTATTATTCTTCATAAAAAAATTATATGACTGATACATGTGAAAAAGATATAAAAACTTTGCATCCAAACATACACAAACATCCTTTAATGCATGCATGAAAGATGAAAACAAAAAAACTGTTAAAATTACATTACAAAAAAAAAAATTATTAACACATAATTCAAAGAAATTAAACATTAAACAAATGCGATGCAATCTAATGAAATTAATCAAGAGATGAAAAAGCGGAGAAAAAATGAAAACTAAAGAGAACGGGGAATACAAAGATACACGATTAATGCGTTTTCTGCTTTTACCTGAAATAATGATTTGATGAACAAATTTCCAACACTTTCAAAAGCTTAAACAATCCATTTTCAAACAACTGCAAATATCGTAAAAAAATGAAAATGCGATTTGCGTGAGAGGAGAGAAAAAGGAGGAGAAAGCAGAAATTATATTTGAAAACAAATATCATTTTAGGAAAACAAAAATTATATGGGAAGTCTAGTTGAATTATAATCGATCATGCTGACAACTTTGTGTTTTACCAAATAGAAATAATCCATAACAATAGTATACTACTCCTCCCTGTCTTTTTTATATATATATATATATTAGAATTTTGACACTATTTATAAAAAGAATCTTTTAAATTACTTTTGACATATAAAAAATAATATAATTATATGAGATTTTATTTGATTCTTACAAGTTAAAATGTATCAAACAAAATTAAAAGAGTCAAAGAGAGTAGTATAGTACTCATAAAGTCATAATAATAATCATCAACAACATGAAAACACATTCACGAATAATCACGTCAGGCGAGTGGTATGCCACTCTTCCAAAATGCAAATGTACATTTTTTAAGTAGATTGAGTGAGAGTTAAAACGATAAAATAAAATTAAATAAGTATAAAATGACAAAATTGAGAGTAAATAAGTAAAAAATCAATTCAAGTGATGGACAAAAACTAAAAAGGTGTTTGAATTTCAGCTTTTGGGTGGATTTTTTAAAGGGTTTTGGCCGTTAGTTTTTTGGATTGGTCAAATAGCTAAGGAATATATTTGAATTTTGACTTTTGTATTAGTTTAACCTATAATAACAGTTTTTCTAATTTGGCTTTTCACTCAACACTTGACAAAAATGCCCTTTAGTAAATAAGCTATATGTGTATTTGGAGTAAATTGTAAATGTTATTTTACGTTATAACAACCAACAACCAAATTATCCAAACAAATCTAATGATACAAGGTTGATCAAACAGCCATAAATAAAGCTAATATAAACAACCAGCCAAACAAGCCAACTAAAACTGCTAGCTGACAACCAACAACCAAAATCCAAATTGGACCTAAGTTGGGATGCAATCAATCTACTCTACACCCGGTGCATACAACTTTGTATACATCCCTATAAAAATTTTCAACATCCAGAATTTTACCCATAATGTTCGGTTTTATATTGTTAATGTTCAGAATTTTAGTCAAGATGTTCATTCACTAAACTACTATGTAAATATTTGCTCTTTTCTTTATTTTAATATAACTTTTAGCAATCTAAATCTATTCTTGAAGTTCATTTTTCTACAGTGAATGTTTATAATTTTACTTTGAATATTCACTTTCCAAATTAAACTATCATCTATATATTTGTTTTCTTGGCTAAACCTTTCAGTATATAAAATTGGTATTATATATTTAACATTGCTCATTGAAAGCTCTATTAGTTACTTAATAACTGAATTTATATGTTATAAATATATATAACTGAAGTTATAGACATAACATTTAAGAACCATAATTATATATATATGACATAAATTATGAGAAAAATCAATTATTATTTAAAATCGAGTAAGTAAAATGCTAATGAACATTAACAAAGTTGTCGAATTCGAATCTCCCAAATGAAAACGAAACTCACGTGTCATAAGCCAAGAAGTTAAGGCGAAAGTGCGGAACATTGGAAAACAACAAGATCCTTAAAATAGTAGGACCTTTCCATATTAGGAAAGAATACGGAATACCAAAAGTCATTTTACAAGTATAACCTCTCTCCTCACACTAACACTGTACTACTAACACTAGTGCTCCATTTCCATCTTTCCTCTGTTTTTTCTCTCTTCCTTTCTCTTCATCTCCTCTTTCCTAAAGTCTTTCAATGGAAAATCTGAAACTTAACCACGCCAAAACTGAAATCAACCTTCTAACTAAGCACCTTCAAAACTGGAAACGTGAATGCGGTGAGTTAATCCTCTCCAAAAGCGAAATCGAACGACAACTCACTGAGTTAACTCATCAAAACGACGATCTCCACCATCAACTCACTGCCGCAAATGAAACTCCTAATTTTCTGAAACAACAACACGAGGTTCAAATTAGGGATTTAAACGCCCAAATTCAGTTGCTGAAGAAACAGAATCAACAGCTGAGTAACGAAAATGGTGAATTGGAGGCGAAAAAGGTGATGTATGAGGAAGAATTGAGGGAGTTAAAGACGAATGTTGCGAAATTTGAGGAAGAAAAAGAGGAAATTATGAAGAAAGTAAAGGAAGAATTTTCTAGGGTTTCGAAAATGAATGAGAAATTATCGAGAGATTTTAGTGCTGTTGTTGATGTTGCTACTGATAAGTTTAGGACTTTGGAGAAGAGGTTATCGATAGTTGAAAAAGATGTTGTTAATTTGACTCGTTATTCTTTTCCTTCAGGTAAATTTTTAAAAGGGTTTTCTGTTATATAATTTTAATGATGTTAATGACTTTTGGCGCGTTCCTCTTAGCGATTTTGAGGTCGAATTATTTCGGGATTAAGACTTTGTTGTTATTGTCGTCAATAAAGTTTGATGCCTTTTAACAATGATTTAATATAATAATGCAAGTAATATAATACTTCGTATATGCTTGTAAATGTTATGAAGAATGACTAATGGAATAGTGTTTTGTTTGATTTAGTTTATGTCCTGCTTTTGTATGTTAATATTTCTCTTACATTTGATGTGGAGACTGGGATTCTTGCTCTTGAGATGTTTGATGTTCTCATTTGTAATTTGTTGATGTTTTGTCACTATAACTTTAATGGTTGATGAAATTTTATGTAGTTGTGGTTGATCCTTCCGGCAAGGCTGGATGATTTAATTCTTTTCGCGTTTATTTTGTCTCAAACACGGATTAAGTGTCCAATCGTATACGGGTGTCCAAGTGTTGGACTTGGCTATTTTATTTATAAGAAAAAAGTGAAGTTTATAGTTTAAAATGGAGTATCGAAGTGGAGTATGGTGTTCGACAAGATACAATACTACACTCAATTTTTGAGGTAAATGAGGGTGTCACGGTATCATAGATCATAGTAAAGCATAATACGCATAAAAGTAAGCCTCAGCATAATATAGCTTTCCGTGGGCCTTGTGGCGGGAGCCTTATATAATACTGAGTGTGACAAGCTATTAAAGAAAAAAAAACCTTTTTTGTACATTTGTGTTCATGATCTTGAGATCAAGGAAGTTGTGTCTCGCGTCTTGATCATGGCCCGAATCCAGTCCCAAACGTATTGCTTAAGATACGTGATTACATGCTAATCTCACAATCTCCTCACTGTGTTTGACGGCCTTTGACCACGTGCTACAGCCTCCTAAAATATAGTATAATGTTGGGCATTACTTCCTTGAATGTTATGTTTCATACATGTATTAGTAATAAAGTGATTGCTTTTTTCAGATTAAATTTGAGATGCAAATTGTGCAATTTTTTTGTGTGCTTAGCTGCTAGCATTATAGTGTTTGTTAGTTATTCACTTATCATGCTTTTATCCTGTTTTCTTCATCCATTCTTGTTATTGAATTTTGATGCTTTCTTTAGGTTCACTTTTGGTTAATACACCTCCAGTCATGCAAGAGCAGGAGAGTTTTGGCCCTGAAACAAATACTAATGGCCTTGTCGGAGCCCAATCAGGTCCTGAAATGACTCACATTGAAGAGAAGACAGCGTCATCAATGCCAAGTATATTTAATTCTCTGTCGTCTTCTCTCACATATTTATCAAGTTTGTGTTTCTTGTTTTGGGCACTGAAATGATGGTTTTTCTTTTGTAGGTCCAAAAGGGATTACGACAACTTGTGTCAAGGGGCAGCCACAAAGTTTTGAATCTAATGCTATACCTGCTAGGCCTGTTGGGGCTGACGAGAAATCAAGTTCTTCTATGCCCTGCAACCGCAAGACTTCATCAGCTGATCCCATTGATTTATGCAGTTCTGATGATGAAGGCAAAGAACCTTCATCAAAAGGACTCAAAAGGAAGTTACATTCAACTGATGCTTCTTATAAGATGGGGGATGGTGGTAGCTCTGGTGAATACAGGTTGAAAGGTCAAATAGACTTGAGTCCTGATGAGGCCCTTAACCCTTCGAAGAAAACCATTCTCAAATGGGATTTTGAAGCAGATCTACTTGATGATCTTCAGAAAGATACTGAACTTTGCATGATGGGAATTTGTGCGCTATACAGACAACGTATGCTTTGTGCTATCAGGTATTGAGTAAATTGTTTCGTATATTTTTTCCATGCTGCCTTGTAGATTATAGATTTAACAGATGGTTGCTACTTTGCTAAACGAAGAGATAATTACATTAAACTTTACCTTCCTGTGTCCCTGCAAAGTCCCAGAGTATTATTAAGACTCCATTTACACTGAATGTAGGTCTTCTCTCAATAGTCTACAGAGAAATGGGAGAAGTTTTAACTTATAAACACTGCTACACTTGACATTAGCCCTAGCTTGTTATATAAACATTAGAAATGGGAGAAGTTTTAACTTATAAACACTGCTACACTTGACATTAGCCCTAGCTTGTTATATATACATTAGCAAAATTCACAGTAAAAAACAGGAATTGAACACAACTGTGTGTCATGATAGAACAATAGAAGTTATTTATTGTTTATAAAAGAAGTTTAAACTTTTGTAGAAAATACTGCTTTCGTTATACAGTATATCATTTAAAGTAAACTTGCTGCTTTCGAAGTTTCTAACCAAGGAGGGTCCATTATTTGATGCAATTATCCATATTGAACTTCTAGTCATTTGGCTTCTTTATTTTGATGAATTACCACATGGAACACTCTTGTTTTATTTCCTCTGTCAGTGGAGTGGATTCAATTGGTAAGTTGTCTCTTGTCTGAATATCTGGGATGCTTCCATCTCCCCTATCAGTGGATTGGGTTCAATTCTTGTAATCTTGTTCTCTCTTGACTAAAATTTACTCGAATAATTGATTTCAGATACTTCCAATATAGTGCTTGCTTGGTAAGTGCAACTTATTTGAAAGCAAATTGTTCGCATTTTGCATTTTTGCAATATTACAACCAGGGAAACAAGCTTGGCTAAGTCTCTTATCGGAGGTGCAAAAACTCTGGTTAATGTGGACATTGATCCAGATGATTGCAGAAGAATAGCCTTGGCTCACTCCAGACAGCTGTTTGATATATACAAGAATGGAAAAGATCCTCTCTTCGCTCATGAAAAGATTTTCTGTTAACAAACAATCTTGTAAGCACTAGTAATTATCCTTTTATAACATTATACTCCAATTTGCTCCTTTCCTCCCTCTGTTGTTAAATCACTAAGAAATTGAGGTTAGGTTGCTATTTTCTTTGCAAGGTGTTGCAGATATGATGCAGTTAATCCACTATTGAGATCTCAGAGTTTCGCACTTGTCCTGTCTTGCCTCGGGTGCTCTACTATGTTAATGAACTCAAGGAGATGTATATATATATATATGTAGGGATCTAACTATTAATGTCCGGCTTATATTAGTCCTACTTATTATTAATTGGACCTATGCACAATGCTGCAATCACAATGCTGCAATCACAATGCATGCTATTAATGCAATTAATAGCCCAAGGTTCTAGGTGAATGTAATTAATTAATTATTAATGCAACAGGTTGACGGAAGCGTAGTAGCTCAGCTCTGTATGTCTTAGGAACTCATGATGGATGTTTTATGGTTCGTTTGATATTATTGACATTATTAACGCAGCGGCATTGCGGCAGTGAAGCTAATTACAAATCTTGTCATTATTAAGCACAAGTATGCTTGTTATTTTCAAATGTAAAAAGAATCTCATGTTCTATGAAATGAGGTTTAGTGATACTTTATGTCTGATGTCACTGCGTGCATCTACACACTTTACTGATGTACCAGTAGTTCCAGACTTCCAACCAATTTTGATTTTTGGGCTGTATATAATATGGTCTGTTATGGGTTTGGAATGAGGGGGAAAAATATGTGGTTGGGAAGAGGCAAGAGGTTGACCATTTGAAAAGGGGAGATGTTATGGTATTACGAAGGGACACGTGAAATGACAAAAATCACCTGCGGAGATTTTTTAATTGACTAACCTTGACGTGGACTTTTTAGTGCCATATACTACAGTCTACAGCACATAATCGCACATGATTATGTGTTTTAAGTGAGCCAGCAAATTAGCAAGTGTTGTTTGGTGACATAAGATACGTTTACTCTATGTTTGTGAAATGTCATGCAATTGCACATCTACCACATGCAAGTATGCAACGCCCATCTCCCATTTCTCATCTTTCTTTGTGCCTAGAGCCTCATGTCATTTATGTTTATCTTTAGATTGTCACAATTTTGTTCTTTGCTTCTTTAGTAATGTGCATTAGTGCATCATTACAAATTACAAGCTTATCTTAGACGAATGAGGAATTTTTCTCATTTTTTCATTGAACTTTATGTCACTAATTTTCACCATAAATCAATTGCTTGGTTATATTATAGAGTGATCTACTATAATATCTGTGATAAGATAGTCTAATCGCTAGACAATATTAGCAAAAAAGAAACAAAGTCGGCGAAAGAATGACAAATTAAAATAATACATTAGTTAAACATCCTCCATGGATTTGTATTGTTTGAACAACTAAACTCTAATTTGACAAGTACATTTATTAATATACCTCTTATTTAAACTTAGTAAACTTGATTGGACATTATATGAAACTCATCTTATTTGACTTGATTTGACCATACACACTAATTTATACTATTCCGAACTCATGTAACCTAAAATACGAAGTACTACAAATTTGTACAGTAATGTAAATAGAATGTTACCTAAAGATAAGCTAAATTACTTGAAGTAACTCGAGTAGAATACACCCTAGTTTTTTGTTTTTCGATAATGATAAAAAAGCTTAGTTTAGGGTCCTACTATGAAGTCTGCACATGACCTATATTGTCTAAGACACACATTTGGGAGGGAGAAAGTAAAGAATCCTCCCAAATAAGTGCAGTGAAGCTCGAATACCCTTGAAATTCGAGTAGAGATATTAACAGCACCAAACCCACATGCTCAAGATACATCCTAGTTGTCCAAGTGGTTAATATATGTACGTACACCATTGGCGTATATCACGTGACCTCTACAATATACAAAGAAAAGCATAAAATTGAGCCAAAAAGCACATAATGAAGCACTTCCATTAACTCATTCCCGTCCTTTTAATAATTCAAACACCACATTAAACAACACGAGGGCCCTTGATAAACTCAAGATCATTCTAAACCACCAGATAAACATTAGTACTTCATAAAGTAATATTCTATTCCACCTCAAAAATTTAATTTAAAAAATAAAAAAATATTCTGTTTATGGCAAGTCTTTCAGCCACACAGCTCCTCAAGGCTTTCTTTCGACGGTTTTTGCCCATACCTTCAAAACCCCCCCAAAATTATACTATACTAAAAAAAAAAAAAACTTAAGATTTGAATTATTAACACNTCTCCCATTTCTCATCTTTCTTTGTGCCTAGAGCCTCATGTCATTTATGTTTATCTTTAGATTGTCACAATTTTGTTCTTTGCTTCTTTAGTAATGTGCATTAGTGCATCATTACAAATTACAAGCTTATCTTAGACGAATGAGGAATTTTTCTCATTTTTTCATTGAACTTTATGTCACTAATTTTCACCATAAATCAATTGCTTGGTTATATTATAGAGTGATCTACTATAATATCTGTGATAAGATAGTCTAATCGCTAGACAATATTAGCAAAAAAGAAACAAAGTCGGCGAAAGAATGACAAATTAAAATAATACATTAGTTAAACATCCTCCATGGATTTGTATTGTTTGAACAACTAAACTCTAATTTGACAAGTACATTTATTAATATACCTCTTATTTAAACTTAGTAAACTTGATTGGACATTATATGAAACTCATCTTATTTGACTTGATTTGACCATACACACTAATTTATACTATTCCGAACTCATGTAACCTAAAATACGAAGTACTACAAATTTGTACAGTAATGTAAATAGAATGTTACCTAAAGATAAGCTAAATTACTTGAAGTAACTCGAGTAGAATACACCCTAGTTTTTTGTTTTTCGATAATGATAAAAAAGCTTAGTTTAGGGTCCTACTATGAAGTCTGCACATGACCTATATTGTCTAAGACACACATTTGGGAGGGAGAAAGTAAAGAATCCTCCCAAATAAGTGCAGTGAAGCTCGAATACCCTTGAAATTCGAGTAGAGATATTAACAGCACCAAACCCACATGCTCAAGATACATCCTAGTTGTCCAAGTGGTTAATATATGTACGTACACCATTGGCGTATATCACGTGACCTCTACAATATACAAAGAAAAGCATAAAATTGAGCCAAAAAGCACATAATGAAGCACTTCCATTAACTCATTCCCGTCCTTTTAATAATTCAAACACCACATTAAACAACACGAGGGCCCTTGATAAACTCAAGATCATTCTAAACCACCAGATAAACATTAGTACTTCATAAAGTAATATTCTATTCCACCTCAAAAATTTAATTTAAAAAATAAAAAAATATTCTGTTTATGGCAAGTCTTTCAGCCACACAGCTCCTCAAGGCTTTCTTTCGACGGTTTTTGCCCATACCTTCAAAACCCCCCCAAAATTATACTATACTAAAAAAAAAAAAAACTTAAGATTTGAATTATTAACACAATAATTAAATTTTGTCATTTCAAGGAAATTTCAATATTTAAATAACTGTTTTTTTTTTTTTTTTTTTGGAGTAGTATTTATAGTGGAGGTGGCATGTGTTCTCTGGGTTAGAAAAATGAAAGGAAGATATATTAGTAACTTTCTAAATCAAGAAAGTTTGATGATATAAACAGAAATTCCTCAGATAGTCGAACAATTATTATTATTTTTTTTTTTAGGGTTTTTCTTCGACATCAGTTCTCAGTTTTTAACGGAAGAACTTCGATTTTTGGTGTTATTTCGGCAATCTGGTGAGTATTTATGTTGATTTTTAGTTATTGTGAAGTTGACTTATTTTGAGTTGGTTGAATTTTTAGTATTTTACTTGAGTTGTTATGAAATTTAAATGCGTTTTTTGTGATTTATTTTTAGAGATTGATGCAGCTATTTAGGTAATGGTTTGAAAATGTAATTGAATTTGATGAATTTTCGTTTAATATAGTTGTTTGATGTGAAGATTGTGGAATTTTTGGCGAAATTATTTAGAAATGTTTTTGTTGATATGATATGATATGGTGATTGGATTTATGAATTGAAACTTTGCCTCTTTATTGATTTGAAACGTTGTATGTGTGGTTGTTTACTTGTTTCGAATTCTATGTTTTTGGTAATTGTAGTGTTTTTTCTGATGAATTGCGGATTGAGATAGTGTGCAACCCGTCGATATGGATGAAGGGTATGCGGATGATGTGACTGCGGTTAGTCAAGCCGAAGATGTTCCAGCCCAAGGTAAGGATCAAGTTTTGGTTGAGAGTCGTAATGTATTGGAGCCACCGGAGAGGGTTATGCCACGTGAAGGGGATTTGCGAAGGAGCTCAATCCAGCAATTTGTGGATATATTAGGCGGAAGAGATGCAAGTAGTTCTGTAAATGTTGTGGAAATACCTGAGGGTCCATGTACTAGTTACTCGGAAACTGGCGAAGGCAGGGTTCAGGAGTTGACCCTGGGAGATTACACTACTGGTTTCAGCACGGTGAATGAGGGTGAGATGATGGATACTATACTGAATGAGTGGCAGCTTGGAAATCAGACAGGATTGGAATCTGAAGCTGAAACAGCACGTGAGCGTTCAACCCACAAAGAGAAATCCCTCTCAAAATCAAGTGCTCGGAAAGATTCAAAGCCTGCAAATGTTTTGGCTGAACAACAGTTTAATCATAATGCTGGTTCAAGCCCTGGCCAGGATCAAAGTGATGCAGTTTTGAGGGATGCACTCTCGTCTGGGGCTATGAGAATGAAGATTTTATCTAGATCTTCTGAATGCCCAGAATATTTTGTAAAGAATACATTAAAGGGTAAGGGAATCTTATGTAGAGGCCCAGTTTCTGCTGGTAGGAGCCAGAACATAGTGAAGGCTGTTGCAGCACCCATTGCGGCTTCCAATCCGCCTGTAAAAATTGGAGAACAATCCGTTATTCCTTTCAAATGCGGCAGTGTTGCTTCTTCTGGTAATAAATATGTCACTGCTGGAACGAATTTGAGGGAGTGGATGAGGTCAAGGCAGAAGATATCGAATAAAGTTGACAGTATGTACATATTTAAGCAGATTTTGGATCTGGTGGATTCTTTTCACTCAGATGGAAAAATCCTGGCTGACTTGCTTCCATCTTGTTTTAGATTGTTACCTTCTAAAACTATCGAGTATTCTGGGCGTGTATGTGCACAGAAGGAAATGCTGGGTAGTGTCAAGCACAAGGATGTTCAGAAGTCACACTCTCTAAAAAGACCATTAGAGCAGGGTATGTCCCCCCATTCTTATTCGGGTGCAAAGCACCAGAAATCTGTTGATAATGTGAACCTTTTCAAGACGAAGTCACAGTTTCAACCAGGATACGGCTCTAGACCAATAACAAACAAAGTTGATGCTAATGTTGCTGGTCCAGGAGATTCTCAAACCTCAGGCGGGCTATACCTTCCACCTTCAGCTCAACAACATCCATTTTCTGCTGACGGACAACAAGAAGAGAAGTGGTATAGAAGTCCTGAGGAGCTTTTAGGCAGGAGTTGCACTTCTTCATCAAATATATACAGTTTGGGTGTCTTCTTTTTTGAGGTGTGTGAATCAGTTTTAATTATTTTTAGTTTTCTTTTTGATGCTGCATACTTTGTCTACCCTTGTAGGGTCTTTTCACTCTAAACCTATGCGTTTTCAACTGTGTTAGAAGTACATTTTTCTTGGTCGTGCCTTACAAATTAGTAAAATAAGGCATTTTTTTGAAGATACATTAATTCAGATACATACACTCACTTAGACAGCCTGATTGTAATAAATGATAGGACTTTTAAAATTGCATGTATCGGACAGTCGGCATGCCTCTGCTTCTTTTCCGTTTCTGGGTTATTGACTGTACCATTCTGGCTCTTACTGACATTTTCCTCTTATAATTTGACTTCTTTACTAAGGATTTGTTGTGTCAACACATAATATGGTTAAGCCACATTGGTAATGAGATTGTTTTCTTCTTTCTTGTCACAGCTACTTAGCAGTTTTGACTCTATGAAAATGCAAGCTACAGTGATGACTGATCTGCGTCATAGAATTCTTCCCCCTAACTTTTTATCAGAAAGCCCAAAGGAAGCTGGATTTTGTCTGTGGCTGCTTCATCCCGAGCCATCACTTCGGCCAGCAGCCAGGTATTATAGAAGGCTATCTGACGCTAAGCTTTATTTGTGTCAGCACTTTCGGCTTTCGCAATATAATTGCGGAGAGTTGTAGGAAGTCAGCTTTTGATTTTGTGGTAATTAAGTAGCATTTAAGATTTTACCTTCAAATGTTATGAAATTATACAAAGATATCTTGACGTTACCATAACATCTTGCCAATGTACTCCTAGCAGCTTGCAATTAATTATATAGGTGTGCAACTGAAACCGTCTAGCGAGAGGATCCTAATTTAGCATTTACACTGACTGGACACAATTATTCTATGTGTTGACTAAAATATTGTCAATGTTGCAATTATGGCCTATTTGATGATAGTTAATCAACAGAACTATAGAAGTATCTAAATCCTGTTGAGCTGATTTAAATTCTCAAATTTTTAAAGAAGGATTTATGTACATATATGCTAAAATTGTCAAAAACTGCCTATTATATGTCACTTTTTTAAAACAACTACCTATGGCTATTTAAAAGAACTTTTATAAGACTACCTATTAAAACTCATTTGGTTTGGTAGAATTACCTCTCACCGGGTTTTTTTCAATTCTGTGACGACTTAATGTAATTACTATAGTACCCCTCCAAATTGAATTGATATACTCCCATTTTCCCTTTTTCCGGTCTTCTTCTTCTTTTTCTTCTCCTTCCCTAAATTTGAATGTAATCCAATTTAGGGTTGCCTCTGCCGATTTCTTCATTTGATTTTATGATTTAATCTCAATCAACTTAGAATTAACAAGATCTACGTAAGAGTTGCCATTCATTCTTCCATGTTTACATATCCACGAACCCCAAATCACATCTGAAATCAAGCAATTGTTTTGCAAGTTAGCGAACAGATCGATCAGGCATGTTTCAAATTCCAACTCAATCTCTGTTCAATTACATTTCCAAAGGATGTGCTTTTTCTTTCAGCTTTCTGTGAATGTTGTTGTGTGGCGATGTGTAACTTAATAGTAAATTTGTCAATTGAAATTTTGATTGTTTTTGGGTCGTTCGTTGGGGTCTCCCCTTTGCCATCCAAATTAATGATTTTTGGGATTTTCGTTGAAATATATATATTAGGAATTGCAAACTTAGAAAACTAATTGACCTTGAATTCTAAGCTTTCATCTGTTTTCTGAATTGCCTCCCTCCTTTTCCCATCTTGAATTCACTCTCTAATTTTCTTGTATTGACTTTTGCGGCTCCTCATTGATTCATGTCTAGCCGACCCCAAATTAATTTGGGACTAAGGCTTTTTGTTGTTGTTGTTGGCTCTCTACAAAAAGCTTGGAATTGATAGTATTGGAGGAGAGAGGATGGATGAGAGAAACTTGCAAATTTTGGGAACAAAAAGAAAGGGAATATGTTCTATTTAGGGCCTAGTAATTGGAGAAATGAGGGGGAAGAATATTAATATCTAGTTTCATAACAACTTTTTTAATAGTTTTTTTTTTTTTTTTTTTTTTT
>PYUH01000036.1:69618-110750 GCA_016808085.1 Suaeda aralocaspica
CCTTCCAAATAAGTGCAGTGAGAAGCTCGAATACCCTTGAAATTCGAGTAGAGATATTAACACAAGACCAAACCCACATGCTCAAATACATCCTTTGTCCAAGTGGTTAATATTGTACTCACCATTGGCGTATATCACGTGACCTCTACAATATACAAAGAAAACATAAAATTGAGCCAAAGCACACATAATGAAGCACTCCATTAACTCATTCCCGTCCTTTTAATAATTCAAACACCACATTAAACAACACAGGGCCCTTGATAAACTCAAGATCATTCTAAACCACCAGATAACAATTAGTACTTCATAAAGTAATATTCTATTCCACCTCAAAAATTTAATTTAAAAATAAAAAAATATCTGTTTATGGCAAGTCTTTCAGCCACACAGCTCCTCAAGGCTTTCTTTCGACGGTTTTTGCCCATACCTTCAAAACCCCCCCAAAATTATACTATACTAAAAAAAAAAAAACTTAAGATTTGAATTATTAACACAATAATTAAATTTTTCATTTCAAGGAAATTTCACTATTTAAATCACTGCTTTTTTTTTTTTTTTTTTGGAGTAGTATTTATAGTGGAGTGGCATGTGTTCTCTGGGTTAGAAAAATGAAAGGAAGATATATTAGTAACTTTCTAAATCAAGAAAGTTTGATGTATAAACAGAAATCCTCAGATAGTCGAACAATTATTATTATTTTTTTTTTTAGGTTTTTCTTCGACATCAGTTCTCAGTTTTTAACGGAAGAACTTCGATTTTTGGTGTTTTTGGCAATCTGGTGAGTATTTGTTGATTTAGTTATTGTGAAGTTGACTTATTTTGAGTTGGTTGAATTTTTAGTATTTTACTTGAGTTGTTATGAAATTAAATGCGTTTTTTGTGATTTATTTTTAGAGATTGATGCAGCTATTTAGGTAAGGTTGAAATGTAATTGAATTTGATGAATTTTCGTTTAATATAGTTGTTGATGTAAGATTGTGGAATTTTTGGCGAAATTATTTAAAATGTTTTTGTTGATAGATATGATATGGTGATTGGATTTATGAATTGAAACTTTGCCTCTTTATTGATTTGAAACGTTGTATGTGTGGTTGTTTACTGTTTCGAATTCTATGTTTTTGGTAATTGTAGTGTTTTTTTCTGATGAATTGCGGATTAGATAGTGTGCAACCCGTCGATATGATGAAGGGTATGCGGATGATGATGACTGCGGTTAGTCAAGCCGAAGATGTTCCAGCCCAAGGTAAGGATCAAGTTTTGGTGGAGAGTCGTAATGTATTGGAGCCACCGGAGAGGGTTATGCCACGTGAAGGGGATTTGCGAAGGAGCTCAATCCAGCAATTTTGTGGATTATTAGGCGAAAGAGATGCAAGTAGTTCTGTAAATGTTGTGGAAATACCTGAGGGTCCATGTACTAGTTACTCGAAAACTGCGAAGGCAGGGTTCAGGAGTTGACCCTGGGATTACACTACTGGTTTCAGCACGGTGAATGAGGGTGAGATGATGGATACTATACTGAATGAGTGGCAGCTTGGAAATCAGACAGGATTGGAATCTGAAGCTGAAACACACGTGAGCGTTCAACCCACAAAGAGAATCCCCTCAAAATCAAGTGCTCGGAAAGATTCAAAGCCTGCAAATGTTTGGGCTGAACAACAGTTTAATCATAATGCTGGTTCAAGCCCTGGCCAGGATCAAAGTGATGCAGTTTTGAGGGATGCACTCTCGTCTGGGGCTATGAGAATGAAGATTTTATCTAGATCTTCTGAATGCCCAGATATTTTGTAAAGAATACATTAAAGGGTAAGGGAATCTTATGTAGAGCCCAGTTTCTGCTGGTAGGAGCCAGAACATAGTGAAGGCTGTTGCAGCACCCATTGCGGCTTCCAATCCGCCTGTAAAAATTGGAGAACAATCCGTTATTCCTTTCAAGCGGCAGTGTTGCTTCTTCTGGTAATAATATGTCACTGCTGGAACGAATTTGAGGGAGTGGATGAGGTCAAGGCAGAAGATATCGAATAAAGTTGACAGTATGTACATATTTAACAGATTTTGGATCTGGTGGATTCTTTTCACTCAGATGGAAAAATCCTGGCTGACTTGCTTCCATCTTGTTTTAGATTGTTACCTTCTAAAACTATCGAGTATTCTGGGCGTGTATGTGCACAGAAGGAAATGCTGGGTAGTGTCAAGCACAAGGATGTTCAGAAGTCACACTCTCTAAAAGACCATTAGAGCAGGGTATGTCCCCCCATTCTTATTCGGTGCAAAGCACCAGAAATCTGTTGATAATGTGAACCTTTTCAAGACGAAGTCACAGTTTCAACCAGGATACGGCTCTAGACCAATAACAAACAAAGTTGATGCTAATGTTGCTGGTCCAGGAGATTCTCAAACCTCAGGCGGCTATACCTTCCACCTTCAGCTTCGACAACACCACTGCTAGACGACAAAAGAGTGGGGTGGGTTGTTTTGTTGGGTGGGGGGGTTGTTGGGAGGTGTGTGGTAAGTAAAACAGAAGACAAAAAAACAAAGGTGGGGGTTGGGGGTGGTGGTGGGTGGAGAGGCTGGGGGGTTGGTTTGGGGGGATTTTTTTGGTGTTTGTGTGGGGGAGCAGGCGCTAACGGAGAATAAGGTGAAGGAGGAGAGAAAGTGAGGAAGAAAGACAAAAGTGGTTGGAGAAGGGAAACATGGAAACGGAAAGATAGGAGAAAGTAGAAAAAGAGCGGGGGGAGAGAGAGAGGAGGGATGAAGAAGACACCAAGATGAGAATTATAAACGAAAAGCGGAAAGAGGCAAGAAGAGAAAAGAAGGGATATGAGACAGAGAGCGGGAAAATGGAAGTTAAAAAACAGAGGAAAAAGAAATAGGGGGGGATCCAGGGGTCTTACAAAAAAAGGACAGAAGCAGGGGAAAAAAAAGCTAAGCAAAAGAAATGTGAGGAGCAGGTTAGTTGAGAAGTGCGGAAGCAACGAGGAAGAGGGGTCCAACATGAGGAGAAAAGGAAAGCACGGTGGGTGGGGTGGGGGTGTGTGGGGGGGTGGTAGGGGTGGTGTTGGTGGGGGGGTGGTTGGTGGGTGGGGGGGTGGGGTGGTTGAGTGGCGAAGGCATAGAAGCGATCAGAAAAGGTCAAAAAGGGATGGGAGAGCGGCGTGGGCGTAGAGGGTTAGTGAGGTAAAGACGTCCTCCTTCTGCTTGACCAGCAACAAGAAGAAAGTGGTATAGAAGTCCTGAGGAGCTTTTAGAGGCCGGAGTTGCACTTCTCATCATCAAATATATACAGTTTGGGTGTCTTCTTTTTTTGAGGTGTGGGAATCCGTTTTTATAATTTTTTTAGTTTTCTTTTTGATGCGCATACTTTGTCTACCCTTGTAGGGTCTTTTTCACTCTAAACCAGGGCGTTTTTCTTCACCTGTGTTAGAAGTACATATTTCTGGTCGTGCTACACAAATTATAAATAAGGCTTTCTTTGAGATCATTAAGATTCAGATACAACACTCACTTAGACAGCCTGTTGTAATAAATGATAGGACTTTAAAATGCTTAATCCGACAGTCGGCATGCCCTCTGCTTCTTTTTTCCGTTTCTCCTCTGGGTTATTACTTTACCATTCTGGTCTCTTACTGACATTTTCCCTTTAATTTGACTTCTTTACTAAGGATTTTGTTGTTCAACACATAATATGGTTAGCCAACATTGGTAATGAGATTGTTTTCTTCGTTCTTGTCCACACGCTACTTAGCAGTTTGACTCATGAAAATGCAAGCTACAGTGATGACTTTGCGTGCGGTGGCGTATAGAATTCGTCCCGGGCCTAACTGTTTACAAAGCCCAAAGGAACTGGTTTTGTCTGTAGGCTTGCTTCATCCCGAGCCATCACTATGGCCAGCACCAGGTATTATAGAAGGCTATCTGACGCTAAGCCCTTTATTTGTGTGTCACTTTCGGCTTTCCCGCAATTAATTGCGGAGAGTTGTAGTAAGTCAGCTTTTGATTTTGTGGTAACTAAGCAGCATTAAGATTTTACCTCAAATGTATGAAATTACACAAGATAATCTTGACGTTACCATAACATCTGCCAATGTACTCCTAGCATCTGTGGGAGCAGAAAAAGAAGTAGTGGAAGGAGTGTAAGGAGAGAGGATGAATGGGGGGGTTGGTAATATCCAGAGCCCACAGTATCAGGTGGGGGGGAAGGGCGGTTGGTGGGTGGGGGGTGGGGGGGTTGTGGGGGGTGGTGTTTGTTTTTGGGGGTGGTTGGGGGTTGTGTGTGGTTTTGGGTTGTTGTGGTGTTTGTTGGGTGGGGGGGGGGGAGTTGGGTGTTTTGTGGGGGGGGGGGGGTTGGGGGGTTGGGGGTGTGATGGTAAAGGCAACTGAAACCGTCTCGCGAGAGGATCCTAATTTAGCATTACAAACTAGACTGGACACAATTATCTATGTGTTGACTAAAATATTGTCTGGTTGCAATTTATGGCCTATTTGATGATAGTTAATCAACAGAACTATAGAAAGTATCTAAATCTGTTGAGCTGAATTTAATTCTCAATTGGGGGGTGTAAAAAGGTTTTTTCCGTTTATTTTTGGGTTTGGTGAGGGGGGACATAGAGCGGAAAGGGGCAAAAACCCGAGGATAAGAGCCACGGGGGGAAAACAACCCGATGCGGGGAAAAGAAGGGAACGGGGAGAGAAGACGCCGAGGAAAACGCAGGGGGGGTTGGTAGAATTACCTCTCGCCGGGTTTTTTTCAATTCTGTGACGACTTATTATGTAATTACTATAGGACCAACCTCCAAATTGAATTGATATACTCCTCCCATTTTCCCTTTTCTTCTTTCCCTTGTTTTCCGGTCCTTCTTCTCTTCTTTTTCCTTCTTCCTTCCCTAAATTTGAATAGGGTAAAAAAAAATAATCAAACAACAAACCAAAATTCCCCCCCATCTCATCCAATCCCCCACCAAACTCAAACAAAAACCCACCTCCCACAACCCCCAAATCCCCAACCCCACACCCTCCACCCCCACCAATACATCATCATCCTTCGATCACACCCCCATCACACAACCCCCTCCCCCCCCCTCCAACGCTCCCACAACCCGACCTCCCCCCAGGAATTCCCCCCCCCCACCCCCTCCAACCCCACCCACCTCTCGCCCAGGAGAGAAAACACAAAAAAAAACGCAATTTAGGGTTGCCTCTGCGATTTCTTCATTTGATTTTATGATTTAATCTCATCAACTTAGAATTAACAAGATCTACGTAAGAGTTGCCATATTCTTCCATGTTTACATATCCCGAACCCCAAATCACATCTGAAATCAAGCAATTGTTTTGCAAGTTAGCGAAACAGATGCGTCAGGCATGTTTCAAATTCCAAACCAATCTCTGTTCATACATTTCCAAAGGATGTGCTTTTCTTTCAGCTTTCTGTGAATGTTGTTGTGGGGCGAGGTGTAACTTAATAGTAAATTTGTCAATTGAAATTTTGATTGTTTTTGGGTCGTTCGTTGGGTCTCCCCTTTGCCATCCAAATTAATGATTTTTGGGATTTTCGTTGAAATATATATATTAGGAATGCAAACTTAGAAAAACTAATTGACCTGCATTCTAAGCTTTCATCTGTTTCTGAATTGCCTCCCTCCTTTTCCCATCTTGAATTCACTCTCTAATTTTCTGTATTGACTTTTGCGGCTCCTCATTGATTCATGTCTAGCCACCCCAAATTAATTTGGGGACTAAGGCTTTTGTTGTTGTTGTTGGCCTCCTACAAAAAGCTTGGAATTGATAGTATTGGAGAGAGAGGATGGATGAGAGAAAACTTGCAAATTTTTGGGAACAAAAAGAAAGGGAATATGTTCTATTAGGGCCTATTAATTGGAAAAAATGAGGGGGAAGAATATTAATATCTAGTTTTCATAACAACTTTTTAATAGTTATATTTTTTTTTTTTTTTTTTTTTTTTTTGAAATCCAACATTTATTAGGTTGTTGTTGACAATTTTGGCTAAAAATATTGTAGAAAGATTGAAGAATTCCTGTGCTCATTGATGACCATCTATCATGATCATCAAGAACTCACTTTTTCCTCTCCCTTTTCTTCTTTACTTCCCTTCCTCCACTGTTCAAGTTTTTGGTGTATATGTGGATAGCCCATGGTAGGGCAAGTAAATTTTTGGGTTTGAGCCTTTTAACTTTTGAAAACATAGCTTCCCCCTTGTTTTTGCATTTATAGAATTTGTGACTTGGCTAAGGATTAGGAAGGGGAAGAAATTGAATTCAACCCCTCTAGTCAGCTTTGCAGGCTGCACCGATGGTGAACTCTGGTTTTGAGCTTTTGTAGGTTTCTCATGTAAATACTGCCTTTGATTACTGTGCCTCTAGAAGTGATACTTTTCTGAAACTTTTGGTCCTGTGTATGATGAAAAAACATCTTTTCTTCCGCTCAAGTATTCTGATGGAGAGAGTGAGAAAGGGAGGGACGGAGGGGGTAAGAGTCCAAAGGAGCTGGACTATGTCTCCCTGCTGTAGAGGACTACCGGTCACCCAAACTAACTGGTTCTGGATAGGAGAGATCTGCCATGTGGCAATTCGTTGTGTACCTGTTTAGGAGACAAATAGTTCAACTAAATGTTCTTCCAAAAGAAGTTGTTCTTTAGTACTTAATATTGGTTGCAAACAACAAAACTTGTTCTCATTACTCCATTATACTAATTCGAGCACTATGTAGAGATATTTGATTAAAAAAAGTACTTTATAAAAAGCATATGGATGGTGCTTTTATTGAATATGATAGCAAATGTGAATTAATTGTTTGTTGCTTACGTTATTTGTTATACTAATTGGATAGCCATTGTTTTTGTATAGAGAAATTTTGCAATCAGAAGTCATGCGTGAAATTCGAGCAACGTGTGAGGCTGAGAAGTCATCTTCTATTCCAGAAGATGAAGGTGAATCTGAGTTGTTATTGCATTTTCTATTGTCCGTGAAAGAACAAAAACAAAAACATGCTGCAAAATTGGTGGAAGATCTTGGGTGCATAGAATCAGATATCAAAGAATTGGAGGATAGACATCCATTGAAGAGTACCATGACTGCAGGTCATCCAATGAAGAGTACCATGACTGCAGGTTGCACCGGGGAGGATTTGCTTTATGCTTCACAGAGAGACTTCCTTTTGCGTGGAAATGGGCTTACTAACCCTGTTGATGATGGTGGAGACTCAAGGTTCTTGAAGAACGCTGCTCAGTTAGAAAGTGCTTATTTCTCAGCACGATCCCAAATCCATCGTTCTGTGAACGATTATGGGGATCATGTAGACAGGGATATTCTTACAATCCGAGAGAATTGGCATTCTGGTCAAAATGAAGAACAAAGACCCTTGGATGATCGCGGTGTCTTCTTTGATGGTCTATGCAAGTATGCTCGTTATAGTAAGCTCAAAGTTTGTGGAACTGTAAGAAATAGGGATATCACCAACTCTACCAATGTTGTTTGCTCTCTGAGTTTTGATCGTGATGAAGACTACTTTGCCGCAGCAGGAGTATCAAAAAAAATAAAGATATATGATTTTCAGGCACTCTATGACAATTCAGTTGATATTCATTACCCAGTTGTTGAGATGGTAAATAGATCAAAACTCAGTTGTGTGTGCTGGAACAACTATATCAGAAATTATTTGGCCTCAACAGATTACGATGGTATTGTCAAGGTATGTAATGCTCGTACATTTGTTTTTACTTGGCTATATATTGTTGCACTATTGTATGTTTGTGTACTTTTTTAGTGGCTGAATCCTCTTTTATTGATTTTGGTAATATTGATTTGGTCTTTTTTTCCTGTTGTAGCCATTTTATGTGATAGCTTTGTTCAGTGATGTATTTGAACTCTTTGAAATGCTTGGTGGGTTGAAATTGAAAAATGGTACTATTCATGCAATCATGCCGTGCCTTGTGGTAGACCTGTTTGCTTGTGGGCTGGATAAGATGGCCTCATGGTCCATCCTCCCATGTTATGAACACATTGATCTTGCACCTTTGTTGTGCCATAATTTTCAAAGTATTGGCCAATGTATTACTTAGCCACATGTCATTTGTTTTTGGACTTGCATGCCTAAGGCATATATCAATAGTTTTGTCATGCTTTTTAAGGTGTACAGAACGATAGAGCATGCTGTGTCTTGCGTAAGTCCGGCTGGTCTAGTCCAATCTTTAGTGTTGAATGAGGCCAAACAAACCCTTAATTTTCCTGAAGCAAGTGAAAATTTGATTTTTTGTTGAAGCTATCTATGATAGATGGATAAGTAGAGTTAGGGGGATAAATGTTGGAACTGGCTCTTTTTTAGGAAAAGGCAATAAAATTAGCAAAGATGTTGCAGGTGAAGAGGTTTTACTTAGGTTCAGTTGCAATTGTAGTAGTGGCCACCAAACTATTTCTGTGGGCAAGTAAATGTTTTTCTGATGTGGCCTATCAAAATTGCTTGCTATGCTATGCAATGATACAGATAAGATAAAAACCCTTCTTTCTGAATGCAGTAGGTACTAATAAAGAGTTATGATGTTTAAAAGAATGGACATTGATTCACTAGAAAAACAGCTTCTCCAGCCTTTTAAAATATTGGTTGGAGCCATGAAAAGAATGGCACTGTTTTGATTGCCTTATGGAAGTAATAATATCCTATTCTAACCTTTTCTGTTTGTTGGTGGGTGATTTTGGTCTTTTATTCCAACTTTACTTTGTGCCTAATTGACTGAACTAGCCAAATCTCAGTGAACATGACCAAACTTCAGAAATTACTGGTGGCAGATATTAGGAAGCTTCAGTTGATGTGCTATTTTATGAGAGATGGTAAATTAGAGATTTGAGGGCAATATTTTATCAACTTGTAATTGCTGGTTTCACTTTTCTATTTTACTGCAAGTAAGATCTAGAACTTGTTCTTCAAAAGGTCTGCTCTCTGATTTTGATTTAAAATTTGAGAAGTGTATACAATGTATTTTAGGAGCTTGAGACTAATGTGAAGTTACGAATGAAGTAATTCAACTATTCAAGAAGTGATTGATATGTATCACGTATGTGCATGCTTTCTGCGAAGATATGAGCAGATCGTGTAAACGGATTCTTATTTAATAACATGTTGATCTGATTTTAGTTACTATCAAGTGGCTAGAGGATTTGTTTTTAGAGCTAAAAAAGAATGGTTTTTCTTGTATATGTGTGGAAGAAATGCAGGTTTAAGGAATAGGTTGTTTTCTTGAGCTTCGTCTAGGTTGGCACTTGGCAGTATTAATTCCCTTTCTCTTTGCCCTTGATGGCTTCTCTCCTTCTACTTTTATGCTCTATAGAATGTGTAACAACTGTAATGCTATTACTTATGCCTTTAATTCAAGCTCAAATTTCCAAAAAAAGAGATCGGAGATTGCTTTCTGCAATTTACTTTCCTGGACCTTCAATTGTCTGCGGGAAATGTATTGGATGATGGACTGATGATCCAATCATCCAATATGATAGTGTTTCAGTATAATTGTATAGATGATGTGCAACTTGTCATGGATAAAGCACGTTGAAGGCTTATTTTACACTTTCGTGAAATATTAAGTCATTATTTAGGCCAAATATCTTCTCACCTTTTGTTCTGTACCGCAAAGATATCTTGCTCAGTCTTTTTCATTGTTAAATATTATGAGATTGAATTATAATTATTTTCTCATAAATTCCAGTTGTGGGATGCAAGTACTGGTCAAGAAATTTCACAGTATACTGAACATGAAAGAAGGGCATGGTCTGTTGATTTTTCTCTGTTGGATCCTATGAAATTTGCTAGTGGGAGTGATGACTGCTGTGTAAAATTATGGAGTATTAATGAGGTAACTGTCAAATTGTCTTATTGCCCTACATTCTTTATAATATTTGGCCTTCAGCACTTTACTTATTTTCTAAAAACATATCTGTGATATCTCATGGCTTTTTGAGAGATGCAAAAACTTAAAGTCTCATCCTTTTTAAAAACTTTGTGCAGAGAAATAGTTTGCACACAATCTGCAACATTGCAAATGTATGCTGTGTTCAATTCTCTCCTCACTCATCCCATCTGGTGGCCTTTGGATCAGCTGATTACAAGATATATTGTTATGATCTCCGTAATGCTAATGTCCCATGGTGTGTATTGGCTGGTCATGATAAAGCTGTCAGTTACGTGAAGTTTGTTGATTCTGGGACCCTTGTTTCTGCATCCACGGACAATACACTGAAGCTCTGGGACCTTAGCAGAACTAATTCTGTTGGTCTGTCCAACAATGCTTGCAGTTTGACCCTTGGTGGGCACAAAAATGAGAAGGTTGGTAACCTATCTTTCTGTTTTTTTTTAGATATGCTTGTTAGAAAAATAAGCCTATGCCATATGAACAATTTTAGCAAAAGAATCTGGTTGACGGTTACACTCTTAATCCTGCAGAATTTTGTGGGCCTGTCAGTTTCTGAAGGATACATTACGTGTGGGTCAGAAACTAATGAGGTAAACTTTCTACTTTATTTGAATTCTTCCCCATCCTGTGGCTATACATAAGTTTGCTATTCTAGATATCTTGTAATAAAGGAACCAGACTTTTGACAATTGCTTATGATGTTTACTGAGCATGTTCATCTGCATGTTATACTTCTATTCTGGGTTTTGGCACTTTTCTCACAATCCCTTATTTTCTTGCTTAGGTTTATACTTATTACAAATCTCTTCCTATGCCAATCACCTCACACAACTTTGGTTCTATTGACCCAATATCTGGAAAAGAAACTGACGATGGCAATGGGCAGTTTGTATCTAGTGTGTGCTGGAAAGGGAAATCTAATGTTATTGTTGCTGCCAACTCAAGTGGGTGCATAAAAGTGCTGGAGATCGACTAAGGACTCTTAACTGTAAAACCCATCAAGGACAATCACTTCTTTGCAGTCCTTTTTGCGCTGTATTGGGTTTGGAGTCCTTTGGTTACTGTCAACATGTCTATATAGGTTGACTTGATTCGGTATTGTGTTGCAAACATTTTTTATGAAAACGGTGCCTTCACAAAGTTGCAGTTGGCTTAAGGAATACAAACATTGGTACCGCTGCTGTGGAAACGGCGTGTTGGTGACTGGGATTCTTGATAAATATCTTGCTGCCTACAACACCTAGAGGTGGTACAGATTTGTGAATTGCATTTCCTCTACATTGGTGTGACTGGTACCAAATTATCTTGGTTGAAGGGTGTGCTCTATGTATGGTGTCACAAAATGCTTGTTCTAAGGGAAATGGAAGAGTGGGTAACTTTCTATCTTTTTGAGCTACAGTTCATGACAGTTATGGGACTTATGGCTGCACCTTATGCAATCAATATATCCTGAACAGCCATTGGAGTGCTTTGCCACTGCTTATTTGCACTTTTTTTGGCAGTTGATCATGGTCCAACATCAAACCAGCTGTACATTTGATTTGAACTCAGAGTACATATCCTTGATCTGATAGGTAATATGCGTTTGAGACTCGATTCTGTATTTCAAGGTTCTCTTCAATTAAATTATTATTTGTTTATGTTTCTGTGTGTAATAACTGATGAGGAATTGATTAGTTAAAAATAAACAAAAGATTTACTTCATATAAATTTTAGAGGGTGGATGGGGGGGGAATTTTCCATATGATGTGTAACTATATTTTTTCGTTGCATAGGACATGAAATTCATTTAAATAAGAAATTCAGACTCCTGCAAACAATTGATAATTTATATGATAATGCACGGGTACTAGTGTTGAAATTTCATATTGTATCTTCAATTATCAATTGTGGATGGCTAATCGGAGGTTTCATTAGCTAACTAGAAATGTACTCTAATCTTGTGAACAGTTGAAGATTGTGTAGCTTCAATGTTGACAGTGTGGCTGAGATTTGGAGCATTTTCCATTCGAATGCATTTTTCTGAAAGGAGAAGTTGCATAAATAATTTCAAGGCGTGACAATAAGGTAAAATTTTATCCAGTATGTTACATAAAAGATGAAAATTTTGCTTTCAGTAATACGTGGTTGAATAACTTTGAGTATTTCTCGTTCCCCTTGGTGTTGCAACATACGTTTAATGACTTTAGCTGAAGCATCTTTTTATCCCTATATATTTTGCGATAGAAATATATAATTAACCATGGGTTGGGCCAGGCTACTCTAGTCAAATAGCTGTCTCTTACTTCTGCCTGACTTATTTGAGCCTAAATTCTGCTCTCGAAACCCTGTCATTTAACCAGGATCGGTCTGAAAACTAAGGTGGTGTTTGGTTGGAGACAATTTTCATGGAAAATTTGATTTCCAAGAAAGTATATATTAGATAGGTTGTTTGCTTGGCATAAAAAAGTGAAAATGGGGAAAATAGAAATTCCATAGGAAATATGAATTCCTGGGGGTCTATAAGACAGAAGCAAACCACCTGAAACATGGGAAATATCTTACCAAATCTCCCTTGGTAAGTTGAAATTCCCATGGTTAGTGAGAAAC
The DNA here is from genome assembly GCA_016808085.1 of Suaeda aralocaspica. NCBI lineage: Eukaryota > Viridiplantae > Streptophyta > Magnoliopsida > Caryophyllales > Amaranthaceae > Suaeda > Suaeda aralocaspica. The sequence continues at coordinate 82,127 of PYUH01000036.1, forward strand.
ATAATTACTTGATTAGCATCAAATAATTAATTATTTTTTCCATCCTATCTTCAACTATATTATAATAATATTTTTGTTTTGACAAATACTGCTTGATTATATGGGAATTAAAGCAAATGAACCAAACAAAACATGGGAAGTTAAATCTTAGGAAGTGTAATTTCCCTCATGCTAACCAAATAACTTGAGACAATAAGACATATTCCTAGGATTTTAGTGAGGGAATTAATTTCCCATGAAATGAAACCTCCTATGAAAAATTAATTCCTTTACTAACCAAACAAGCCCTAACTAGACTGGAAATGCATTTAGGGTGGGCAACACTCCAAAAAAGGGAAAGTGAAATTTTGTTGCCCGTTTCAATCCTGTGACTATTATCTCTAACTTTCTTAAGCCTTTAACTTATGGTAAATGCTATTTAGTTCTTATCGTAGCTTCTTGTATTTGACTATCTTCTTAATGTGTTGGTTAAACGGTTAAACCTAATTCTCTACGACCTATAAAGCACGGAAACTTTTAGGAACTAGAGTTTCAATGTTTTGTAAAGTCAAACAGTCGGAATCACTTAGGAAACTCTTCGAAAACGCTTCTGAAACTTAATTAAAATATCGGAAACGTGTTCCATAGGAGGATTCTTTATGTGATGTTAAATGAAGCGTTTGAGAAATTTTGTGACTTACAAACTTTTCCTAATGTGCCCGAGTTGAATGCCCGATTTATGATCCTCTCATGACATTTAATTTTCTCAGAAACCTCAAAAAGAGTGTTTTCGTGCTATCCCGATATAGTGTTATTAGCTTTCTACCCCATGTCAATTGTCTAGGGGCCTTCCCTTGATTTGATGATCAACTTGACAAATTTTAGGCCAATTTTGTTTTGGCTCCCCAAAACCCCCAAAAAGATGTGGATGGCCTTTTAGGGCTTTGCTTTGTTTTCTCCCCAAATTTCACTTGATGGCTTCTGATCCACGATCTTTTTGAGCCTCTACAAACTTGTTATGTTTTTCTTCAGAGGATTCTTGAAAAAGAGTAAGCTTGTATTTTTCATTATCTCATGACCTCCTTATGACTTTTGGAACCCGACAAGATGTCCGAGGACCCTCTTTTTGACCTTGTGGGACCATGTAAAATTTTCGGCAATTTTCTTCCAGGACCCTGAAATCTGTGAAAACCATGAATTATAGCCTTCGTTTTCAACAAAGGGTAATCTTGGGCTCCATTTTATTTTCTCTGTATTTTCTTGTGAACCCAAGACACTTCACACTCGATTTCAGCCTCTAAAAACTTTTTATCCTTTTTATTCACATTCTCGAAAAAGAGCACACTAGTTTATTCGCTCTCCCCGAGACTCGTCTTATGATCTTTCTTAGGACCTTTTGAAGCTTGAAGAGCTACTTGAGAACCCTATATTGACCATAGGTGCATGTTTTAAAAAATTTGGTCTTTTTTTTTTTCAGGACCCCGGAACCCCCGAAAAGTGTGAATTATAGCCTTCATTTTCGGCTTTCGAAGGGCTTTCCTAGACTCCATCTTGCTTTGTCCTTGATTTTTTACCACATGTAATAGGTAACAACATGACACACTGCTGTCACTACACTTAATTTCAGGCTCAAATAAACTATTATCTTCCCATCTCAGAGAATTTCCCAAGCAAGGACACAAATAAATAATAATGCAAAAAATCTCATTTAACATGCTAAAGTGCTTAGCCCTAATCCAAAAACACTTTTAACATCTACTTTGTTTTCGCCGAAAACTATTGTTTGTCGAGAATTTTGTGTTCGTTTTTTTTTTCCAAGGCATTTTCTATTCTTAGATCCTTCTTTATAAGCACAATTTTTGTTAGTCGTTTTCTCTACTCTTAACACTTAGGTTGTTGAAGCGTGTAGTGATTGCTAACATATAATATTATATACGTTATTTGTAAGGTATTTTGGTTTTTGTTTACATTGTTTTTTAAAATTATTTTTTTCCTATACGTTTCCGCTTTTTCCTTGTTTGTGGGAATTTGCGCTTCCTTGTGTCCGTTTCGGAAAGTCTATTCGTTTCCGTGCTACCTAGTGCAAGACTAACCACATTTGTAATTGTAATTATTGTAGAGAATAGTGCTTCTCATTGCTGTGCCTGTATGGTTTATACATCATGTTGAATAAATGGACTTTTCACTAATTTAGCATTAAAGTTAGCTGTGTAAATCTTACATTGTGTCGTCTAAATATGTGTTGAATTACATAATATGGTATCTTTTGTTAATAATTTTTGAATTTATACCTCATGAGGTTGTAAAATACCATCTTATTAAAAAAAATTACACCATAATATAAGTTGACAATTAAATGCTCGTTTGAAGTAGTTTTGTTTTGTGCCTTGAATTCTATTCTGTTATTTCATGCCCTACTCTTACCAAATAGGAATTTTGATGTTTTTTCTTTTCATGATGCTTGTAGGCATCTCCTTTTCTTACCTTGATGGTTGCAGTTGCCATCTTCCTATCTTCATGACTTCATTCCTGTTTTCTGCAACCGTTTGTGAGAAATTTGTACCAACTTGGTTTAGGTGGTACTCCCTTTGGTAAGTGGAAATGTTGTCTATGTAGAGCACCATACGAGCTAAGTTTGGCGGTTGCAATGAGTATATATTCAATCTTGATTAGAGCTGAGACAACTTTTCTACTTGCTTAAATTTGCTGAATTGAATACCATCAAGCTTGCTCTCTAGCTGGAATGCTGGATATTTCTCTACTCCGATCTCAAATTTTTGTTGTCATGCTTACCGTGAAGGAATCATATTTGCTAACTGTATTGTGAATGTTAGCCACCTTGTTGATTCCAAGGATGTTTAGTTATGCCATTGGCTGCTGTTGATAAATTGTTTACCAATGAGGTTATCTGTTTATATCCTAATCGGACGTTGTACTTATCACCTTATTGAAGTCAAATGTAAAAATTAGCAACAGTTTTGTTTGTACTTATCACCTTATAGAAGTCAAATGTAAAGATTAGCAACAGCTTTCTTTCTTGTTTTATTACTTTGTTGTGATAGACGGATAGGCTGACGTTTAAACATATTTGTTCCCCTTGTGTTCTCATCTTACTATATTCTCCACAATTTTGGTTTTTTCGTGGAAATATTAAATACTTAGTGTAGTTGATTGTATTCTCCACAAATTTTTTTTTTCGTGGAAATAATATAATTGGTTGAAGTGCATCTACAAAATATGTTGAAATGGCACTTATCAAAATAGCAACAAATATGATTATCATTGTAGAAGTAATTAAATTCAGGAGTTACCCTATGAAATAAATTGAAGGGCCAATAAATACTTATGTACACATAAATATTAGTGTAGGGACATTGACTAAATCAGGAAAGACAAATTAAGGAGCAAGAAGGTGGTCATAAACTTTAGTAAAGCTAAAATAAGATAATTAAGTAGTGAATAGTGATTATGAAATGACGAGTGAAGCTAGGTGGTCATGCATTTACAGGTCTAGAGCAGGAAGCAGGATCGAAGGAAATACAGTCTTTGAAGCGATGAACTATTGCATTGGCATTACGCCTTACCATTTGGCGGCGGGATGTGAGTGGGAGACCTTCTTTGACACACTCGTCATATTCTTCAAGAGCTGCTACAATGTAACTAAAATCTGGCCTTTTATTTGGGTTTGCTGCCCAACATCTCTTGATCAGATGAGCCAAGGCTGGTTGGCAACTCGCTGGTAACGGTGGCCGAGCATTCTGGCATACAATTGAACTTCAGAACTAAGAATGTTTCTAACTTTTGGTCAAGTGTTGAAAGAGGCAGTAATTTAAAGTAGTGGAAAAACATCTAGTTACCTTCTCAGCAACAGCAAAGGCAGCTTGGACAGGGGTCATACCCTGGAACGGAAGCAAGGCCGTAGTAAGCTCCCAAAGAACAATCCCAAAACTGTAAACATCGACCTTCCTTGTGTAAGGCTTCTCCTTGATCATCTCAGGGGCCATCCAACGGTAAGTTCCCATGTTGCCTTTGGTCTCTTGGCATTGTGTTTCCAAGCATGATGTCCCAAAATCAGCCACCTTCACCCTCATTTCGTCGTTCAGCAGCAGGTTGTTTGATTTCAGATCTCTGTGTATCACTCCTTGTGAATGCAGGTACTCCATTCCTCTTGATATGTCAAGTGCTAACCTTAGTACTGTTTCTATTGACAGTGAGTATGGCTCCTTCTTGTTTAGGTACATCCTTAGTGTTCCTTGTGACATGTATTCTGTTATTATGCAGTACACTGGTGGTTTCTTGCAAGCTGCTATGAACTGCACCATACAATTTTTAATTGTTAACCTTAGAATATCACCTTATATCTAATACTCACCTTAATTAGATGTGGAATATACTTAAATGACTTCACACTCGGACACGACTTGGTATGACCCGATTATTAGATAACTTAAAATTTCATTTACACATGTTTTTGATTTTTGGAGACAGAATATATCTCTAACTAGCTTGACCTTAGTTCATCACTTGTATGGATTAGAGTCTTATGTTCGCAAAAATAAGGCATATATTGGATATTAAGTTATATTTTACCCCCAAATGTAGGTTGTTCGAGGACAGACACATATATAATGGTGGATTATTGATATATACAGTATTTTAGACTTCAATATATATACCCTAGAGTATACTTTATTCTTTTTAATAGGAAAGAAAATACAAAATTACATATGTTTTTGAAATAATTAAGTTTGATAAGGAAAAGGATAAACCTCCAAAATGTTTGACAAATATTTCCAGCTAAACAACTTCATTAAAGTGAAAAGATTGTAACTTTTTTTTTATAGTATTTATTATTATCTTAGAAAAAGGATTATGACAAAATTACTCATATGATGTTAAGATGAATTCCCCCATTATACATGTACATCCAAAATATACTTAATATTTAATCCAGTAAACTTATAAAGTTGATATCCAACACAACTCTTGAGACATTTCGAATACAAACAAGATGAGTTCTCATATTGGGTAAATGGTAATATATCATAGCCCATAAAAAGAAAGTTATTTTGATTATGACAAATTATTTTATAATTACCGAGTGTAAAACAAAAAAAAAAACTTGCTAGTAAAACAGATGTTACCGTATCAAGGTACAAATTTGATAATAATTACGGCGGTACAAGGTATTTCCGTTTTAAACATAACGAAGTACAAGTGACAATTTACCTGAACAATATTGGGATGATAAAGGCGGGAAAGCAAGGCAACTTCAGAAGTAAACTGATGTTCAAGCTTAGCTCTAGCTTCATCTTTATGTGTTGGAATTCTAACCATTTTAACTGCCACAGCTCTTTGTTTATAAATCCCTCTATAAATTCTACTATGAGCTCCTGATGCAAACTTATTACCTATAAACAACTGTGATAGATCAGCTGTCCATTCTTCTTTTTCTTCTATGTTCGACGATTCCAAAGCCTCTACATTCTCTGAATCCAATATCATCGACCATGATTCCAAGCTGTCGAATCGCTTTCGTTCCGTGTTTTCTGATTCCAAGTCCCAGTTCCTTCTTGGCGCTTTTGCCATCGATCTTATTGCTAATGATTTCCTTCTCCTCCTCCTTAGGTTCATCCAGCTGAATGATGATGGGAAGCATGAGTAAGAGTTTTCCATCCTTTCTTGTTTCGATTTACGATTTCAATATTAATAATTACAATAATGATGGTAGTAATTAGAAGGTGTTGTAAGATGATATTTTCCTTCTGTAAGTTTGGATTGATTTTAGGAACTTCATAAATTGGTTGAGATGCATGGCCTTCTGAGATGATGATTATGATTTGTTGCATGGGAAACGTAATAACTATTCATTTGCTACTAGTAGTTACTATTGTATTATAATATAGAGAAAAAACCAGTGTATGATTCCATTATAAGGAATCATCCCTTTTTTTTTCCTAGTAGCTAGTAATGAGAAAACAAGAGTTAAAAAAACAGGGGTTAAAACAGAGGAAAACAGGGGTTTAAAAAACAGAGGAAAAACAGGGGTTAAAAGAAAAAAAAAAAAAAAACAGGGGAATTTTAGAAAGAGTAGTATAGAAAAATGGTATGGTTATGGAAGAACCAAGAAAAGTATTGATTCAATCGTGCAATGTTCATTGTCATGGTTGGAAAAGAAGGAACACAAAAAAAAAAAAATAATAAATAATAATAATAATAAAGTGGGTATTAAATTATGGTATGAAAATGAGAAAGATTTTCAAGAAAAGAAAATGGAGATGTTCACGGTTTTGTAATCCAAGTGAAGAAGAGATTAGGCAGGGGAGAAAATGATGAATTCAAAGAAGAGAAATCAGGAGAGTCTCGTGAAAACTAAAAATGGGAAGAGGAAAAGAGTGAACAGAAAAAAAAGGTAGAAGCTTAAACTGCTTTTCTTTTTTTGCACTTAAATGTGAAGTGACCATGGTGTTAGCAAAAAGTGTAGTTTTGTTGTTGTTTATCTATCACCCAATAATACTCCAAACATTGTATTAGATTGGTTGACTAATTAACCATCTAGTGACTAGTATTCATTATGGTACAAAGCACACCAAGTATTGTATTTATGTCGACCATGCATTATTGGTATTTTAGGGCATAGAAATGGTGAGCCATATATAGCCATTGTTTTTGGCTATTGGTGGGCAATTTCAAGCTGTCTCGTTTTCATCCGTTTTCATTTACGTATTAAGGGTAAGTTCAAGAGGTCCCATGCTTGGTTTCATTCACTAAAAATATGTTTCATGCCTTCCGGCAAAAGATTTTAAAATCGAGGAAATAAAAGCCTTTCTAGAATCAAGGAAACTTTCAATCGTTTTATTTTGCGATTTTTTTTAAACTACGTGCTTTGGACCATCACACTGACCACAGAACTCCCCACGATCGGTTTCAGTATCTAAAAACTTCTTATCATCTCTCTTTTGAGAATTTTCAAGAAGATAAGAAGGAAAAACAACTTTTTCGCTCTTTCCAAATAACCTACTTATGTCCTTTTCACTCCAAATTACTTCGTATGGGTTTTTATTTTGACTATACTAGTACACTATATGATTTTTGGCAATTTAATTTTTGGATAGCTTTCGTTTGAGGCATCCAAAGGGGCCGTCCTAGGCTATGTCTTATTTTTGTCTTACTTTTTTGCCTATGTTTTAAAACACCACAAGACTCTCCACTGTCGATTTCGACCACTTAAAACATGTTATCACCCCTTTTCTGAAGTTTTTTTTGGAAGATAAAACGAAAACAAAGAAAACAACTTTTTCACTCTTTCCAAATGGTGGATTTTTTTTACCACATGCTTTGGACCACTATAGGACTCCTCACGTTCGATTTCAACCTCTAAAAACTTGTTATCATCCTTCTTTAAGATAGAAGAAGGAAAAAAATAGTTCTTTCGCACTCTCCAAATGACCTTCATAGGTTCTTTACACCACAAATTACCTTGTCAGGGTTCCTATTTAGTCCATACGAATACTCTGTAAAAATTTTAGCAATTTTTTTCAGAACCTTGGAAGTTGGAACCTCAAATAATAACCTTTGTTTTAGCCACAGAAGGGATCATCTCGGGATTCATCTTATTTTCACCTTGTTATTTTACCATATGCATTGGACAACCACTGAAATTTCCATGATCGATTTCGACCTCTAAAAACTTGTTATCATCTTCTTTCGAGGATTTTTCGGAACACAAGACAAAAGAAGGGAAAAACAACTTTTTTTTCTCTTCCCAAATGACCTTCATATGGACTTTTTCACCCAAAATTACCTCGTCAAGGATTTTACTTTGTCCATACAGGTATCTTGTAAAAATTTTGATTATTTTTTTCTGGATCCTGGAATCTTGATAAACTATGAATAATAGCCTTCATTTTAGGCCTCCGTAGGAGCCGTCTTGCGCTCCGTCCTATTTTCTCCCCGTTGTTTGACCATGTATTCAGTTGTCTGTACCACCACACGACTCTCAAGGATCGGTTTTGGCCCCTAAAACCCCTCTTTCGAAGATTTTTCGGAAGATAAGACAGAAGGAAAAAGTAGTATTTTCGCTCTCCCTAAATGATTTTCTTACGGTCTTTTCACCCCAAGTTACCTCGTCAGGGTTCCTATTTTTTCCATAGGATACCCTATAATATTTTTAGAAATTTTTTTTCGGTACCTCGGAACCTCAAAAAATATAAATAGCCTTTGTTTGAGGCCTCTAGAGGGGCCGACCCAGGCACCGTCATTTTTTCACCTCGTTTTTTTACCACGTGCTATGGACCACCATAGGACTTCCCAAAATAGGTTTCGGCCCCTAAAGACATGTAATCATCCCTCTTATGGCCTTATTTGGAGAAGGGAAAAAAACCTCTTTCGAAAACCATCTTAAACCTTGTTATCATCCTTCTTAGGGCATTTTTAGAGGTGGGAGAAACTGACAACGACCCGATAACTCGGTACGAAATCGACCCGTTATTAACGGGTTTGGGTCGAGAGTGTTGACCCGTTTAATTAAACGGGTTGACTCGGCACGACCCGTTTATTAAACATGTAGGGTTAGGGTTGGAGGGTTCAACTCGTTTAAGTAAACGGGTTGACTCGACACGACACGATTCCACCTTATTATATACAATAGTATGTACAAAAAGACGTGACCCGCTAACTCGACACGAAATCGACCCGTTATTAGTGGGTTTGGGTCAAGAGTATTAACCCGTTTAAGTAAACGGGTGAGCACGACACGACACGTTTATTAAACGGGTAGGGTTAGGGTTGAAGGGGTTCAACCCGTTTATGTAAGTGACACGACTCGAAAACGGCACGACACGACACGTTTCCCACCTCTAGGCATTTTCACCCGGAATCGCTTAGTTTGGGGTCATAATTTAACCATACAAGCACCCCAAAAAATATTTGGAAATTTTTTGTACGTGACCTCGAAACCCCAAAATATAGTGGATAATAGCCTTTGACTGAGGCTTCTAGAGGAGCCGATCTGTGGCCCATTCTTATTTTCGTCATATTTTATTACTACGTTCTATCGTCCAACACAGGACTCCCCACAATCAGTTTCGCCCCTAGAGACATGTAATAATCCCTCTTTTGGCCTCTTCCAGAGATGGGAAAATCAACCTCTTCCAAAAACAGACTAAAACCTTGTTATCATCATTCTTAAGGCTTTTTCACCATGTAATCGCTTAGTCTGGGGTCATATTTTGACTGTACGGGCACCCCGAATACATTTTAGCAACTTTTTTCCGAGACCTTGGAACCCTAAAAATGATGGATAATAGCTTTTGATTAAGGACTTCAAAGGGGTCGTCCCGAGCCTTGTCATATTTTCGCCCTGTTTTTTCCGTGTGCTGTGGACCACCACAAGACTCCCCACATCCACTTTTGGCCCCTAAAGACCTGTAATCATCCCTCTTATGGCCATTTTCGGAGAAGGGAAAAACAGCCTCTACCGAGCCCCGTCTAAAACCTCGTTATTATCTCTATTAATGCCTTTTCACCCTGAATCGCTTGGTTTAGGGCCATATTTTGACCATATAGGCACTCAAGACAATTTTTGGCAATTTTTTTTAATAGGACCTCAAAACCCCAAAATACTGTGGATAATAGTGTTTAATTGAGGTCTCCAAAAGGGCCATCCCAAGCCCCTTCCTAGTTATATCCCGTATTTATTACAAGGTGTTACAGACAACAACAGGACTCCCCATTATTGATTTTGGCCCCTAACGACCTATAATCATCCCTCTTACAGCCTCTTTCGGAGAAGGGAAAAATAACCACTTTGGGGCCCATCTAAAACCTTGTTATCGTCCTTCTTAAGGCCTTTTCACCATGAATTGCTTAATTTGGGGTCATATTTTAACCATACGGGCAGCCCGGACAATCTTCGGTAACCTTTTTTCAGGACCCTGGTACCCCAAAAATAATGGATAATATCCTACAAGACTCCCCACGACCTGTTTCGGCCACTAAAGATTTGTAATGATCTCTCTTAACGCCTCTTCCTGAGAAGAGAACCGTCTAAAACCTTGTTATAATTCCTCTTAAGGAATTTTCACCCCGAATTGCTTGGTCTGGGGTCATACTTTGATCATACAGGAACCTTGGAATTTCTTCTGCAACTTTTTTCTGGGATCCCCAAATCCCAAAAAACAGTTGATAATAACCTTTGGTTAAGGCCTCTGGAGGAGATATTCGGAGCCACGTTGTTTCTTCGCCCCTTTTTTTACCGCATACTATGGACCACCACAAGATTGATCACGACCAGTTTCGACCCCTAAAGAGTTGTATTCATCCATCTTATGACCTCTTCTAGAGAAGGAAAAAACAACCCCTTCTGGACACGTCTAAAGCCATGTTACCACCTCTCTGAAGGCCTTTTCACCGCGAATCCCTTGTTCAGGAGTCATATTTTGATCATACATGAACCTCGAACAATTTTTGCCAATTTTTTTTCAGGGACTCCACAACCCCCAAAAATAGTGGATAATAGCCTTTAGTTGAGGCATCCGGAGGGGTCGTTTGGGCCATGTCATTTTTTCACCTCGTTATTTTACTCCTATGATAGACCACCACAAGACTCCCCTTGACAAATTTGGGACCCTAAAGACCGATAATCATCCATCTTATGGCCTCTTCTGGATAACGGAAAAACAATCTTTTTTAGGCCTCGTTTAAAATCTTATTATCATCTCTCTTACGATCTTTTCACCCCCAATCGCTTAGTCTGGGGTCATATCTTGATCATGTGGGTAGCCCGGACAATCTTCGACAATTTTTTTCCCGGGATCCCTAAATTCATAAAACAATGGATAATAACATTTGGTTGAGGCCTCTGGAGGGGCCGTCCAACGCCACGTCGTTTTTTCGCCCCATTTTTTTACCGCGTGCGATGAACCACCACAGGACTCTCCATCACTAGTTTTGGCCCCTAAAGACTAGTAATCATCCCTCATATGGCCTCTTTCGAAGAAGGGAAAAACACCTCTGCTAGACTCCGTCTAAAACCTCGTTATCATCCCTCATAAGGCCTTTTAACCCCAAATTGCTTAGTTTGGGATCATATTTTGACCATACAGGCAGCCTAGACAATTTTTGGTAAATTTTTTTTCGGGTTCCCAGTACCTCAAAAAACAGTGGATAATAGCCTTTAGTTGAGGACTATGGAGGGGCCATCTCGGACCCTGTCCTATTTTCACCCCGTTTTCTACCACGTGCTATAGACCACTACAAGACTCCCCACGACCAGTTTCAGCCCCTAAAAACCAGTAATCACCCTTCTTATGGCCTCTTCCGGAGAAGAGATAAAAAATAACCTCTTCTGACCCCAATCTAAAACCTAATCCCTCTTAAGGCCTTTTCTCCCCTAATCGTTTGGTCAGGGTTCATATTTTTACGATACAAGCACCTCGTACAATTTTCAACAATTTGTTTTTCTGGAACTCATAACCCCAAAAAACAGTGGATAGTAGTCTTTGTGCTATAGACCACTACAAGACTCCCCACGACCAGTTTCAGCCCCTAAAAACCAGTAATCACCCTTCTTATGGCCTCTTCCGGAGAAGAGATCAATAACCTCTTCTGACCCCAATCTAAAACCTAATCCCTCTTAAGGCCTTTTCTCCCCTAATAGTTTGGTCAGGGTTCATATTTTTACGATACAAGCACCTCGTACAATTTTCAACAATTTGTTTTTCTGGAACTCATAACCCCAAAAAACAGTGGATAATAGTCTTTGGTTGAGGCCTCCGGTGGGGCCATCCTAGGCCATGTCATTTTTTAACCCCATTTTTTTAACCACGTACTATGGACCACCATAAGACCCACCACAACCGGTTTTAGCTGCTAAAGACCTATAATCATCTATCCTATGGCCTCTTCTATAGAAGGGAATACATCCTCTTCTTAGCCCCGTCGAAAACCTCGTTATCATCCCTCATAGGGCTTTTTCACCCTGAATCGCCATGTCTAGGGTCATTATTTGGCCATACGGGCACCCCGGACAATTTTTGGCAAATTTCTTTTCCTGAGTTCCGAAAACCCCAAAAAAACAATGGATAGGAACCTTTTGTTGAGGCCTCTAAAGGGCGACCTCAGGACCCATCCTATTTTTTCCCCTTCGTTTACAAGGTGCTATAATAACTGCATGACTCCCGACGATCGATTTTATCCCCTAAAGACTTGTACTAATTTCTTTATGACCTCTTCCAAATATGGGAAAATCATCCTCTTTAGAATCTCGTCTAAAACTTTGTTATCATCTTTCTTAAGGTCTTTTCTCCCTAAATTGCTTGGTTTGGGTTCATATTTGTACCATATGGGCACCCCGAACAATTTTTAGTTTTTTTAATTTTTCGGGACCCCGAAACACCCAAAAAACAGTGGATAATATAGTCTTTGGTTGGGGCCATTTCGGGCCACGTTGGCTTTTCACCTTGTTTTTTTTACCGCATGCTATGGACCACCACAACGCTCCCTACTACTGATATTGTAACCAAAAGACTTGTAATCATCCCTCATATAGCCTCTTCCGGACTTTCGGAGAAGGAAAAAGTAGCCTCGGCCCCTTTTAAAACCTCGTGATCATCCCTCAAAATGTAATGGATAATAGCCTTTGGTTGTGGCCACAGGAGGGGATGTCTCGCGGCCTGTCCTATTTTCGCCTGTTTTTACTACGTGCTATAGATCACCATAGTATACCCCATGAACGATTTCGGCCTCGAAAGACCTATAATCATCGCTCTTATGACCTCTTTCGTAGAATGGATAAATAGCCTCTTTCGAGCATCGTCGAAAACCTTTTTATAATCCCTCTTAAGGCCTTTTCACACCGAATTGGTTGCTTGGGGTCATATTTTGACCATACGGGTAGCCTAGACAATTTTCAGCAATTTTTTTCCAGGACCCTGATAACACAAAAAACAGTGATTAATATCCTTTGATTGAGGCCTAAGGAGGGACCGTCTCATTTCTCGTCCTACTTTTGCACTATTTTCTTACCACGTGCTATAGACCACCATAGAATTCCTCATGATCGGTTTCGACCCCTAAAGACTACAATCATCCCTCTTATGGCCTCTTCGGGAGAAGAGGAAAAAACAATCGCTTTCGAGCCTCATTTAAAACATTGTTATCATTTCTCTTAAGGCCTTTTCACCATCAATCCCTTGGTCTAGGGTCATATGATGATCATACATAAACCTCGGAAAAAATTCAGCAATTTTTTTTTGGACCCCGGAATCCCAAAAAACAATGAATAATAACGTTTAGTTGAGACCTCTAGAGGGTCGTTCAGGGCCACGTTTTTTCGCCTGGCTTTTTTACCATGCGCTATGAACCACCACAAAACTCCTCAAGACCAGTTTTGACCCCTAAAGACCTGTAATCGTCCGTCTTATGGCTTCTTTTGGAAAAGGGAAAAACAGATTCTTCTTGGCCCATTTAAAACTTTGTTATCATTCCTCTTAAAGCCTTTTTAAATTGAATCGCTTGGTGTGGGATTATATTTTGACCATACAAACACCTTAGACAATTTTAAGCAATTTTTTTTTTCCAGAGCCTCATCCCAAAAAACTGTGGATAACCTTCGGTTGAGGCCTAAGGAGGAGTCATCTTGGGACCCATAAAATTTTTGCCCCGTTTTTTAACAAGCTGCTATAGACGACCACATGACTCCCCATGAACGATTTGGGCTCCTAAAGTCTTGTAATCATCCCGCATATGTCATTTTCCGGAGAAGTGAAAAACAACCTCTTCCCTCCCTCATATGTTCTCTTCTGGAGAAGAGCAAAACAACCTTTTTCGTGCCCCGTCTAAAACCTCGTTATCATCCCTCTTTAGGCATTTTCTGTAATACCCCGTAATTTTATACACGTTATAAAATTAAAATAGTATTTATACGTACATTTTACGTATTTTAAAGGAATAAAAGTATTTGAAAATAATTAATTAAAGGAATTTAATTAATTACGGAGTTTTATTTACTTTATTTTAAAGAAATAAATTTTTATAAGGTCATAAAATAATTTTTATGAAGGTCTTAAAATGTGTGAAAATATTTTGTAAGGCTTTTAAAAGTGTTTTTAATGGGTTGCCATGATTAGTTTAATTATGGGCCCAAAACTAATCCCACTTCAATTAGACCTTTTGGGCTTTTCCTAAACCAACTCTAAATCCTTTTGGGGCTTTAAATACCCCCTTTTAAACCAAAAATTCAGAATTTCCCAAGCATTCAAGTTAGGATTTCCAAAAGCAAAAGAGAGAAGAAGAGAGAAAAATAAAAAAAAAAAACGAAGGGAGAAGCGACGAAGAGGACCGAAGGTCGCCGGCCACCTCTCCGCCGCTGCTGCCCCTCGCCGGCCGGCCGTCGCCGCCACCTCCTCCCCCTTTGCCTTCTCGATTTTCGTAGGTACAAAAAAAAAAAAAACTTTTTCTTCTAATTTAATTTAATTCTTAAGCATGTTTTATAAATTATGTTTATGATCATGTTTTAGTAATGTTTTATGATTTATAATCATGTTTTTATGATTTGTAATTATAGATTTAAAAAGTTGATCATGAAATTTTAATTAGGGTTTGAGAAAGTATGAAGTTTTATTGTTTTAAATTATTTTTATGATCTAGATTGAAGTGGTATGATCATAGTTTAATTATATATGATTGTATGATTAAATTATGATGTTTAGATTGGTTTTTAACAAATTTAAAGTATTAAAACAAATCTGAAAATTTGTTAAATACATGTTAAAACAAGTTTTAAGTGTTCATATTATGCTAGTATGATCATATATGAAATCTATGATCACTACATATATTTTTAGTATGATTTATGAAGTTTAAAGATGATTTTAAGTATGATTTATAAGCTGTCCAGATTTTATAAAATTCATAATTAATGTTTTAAAGTATGTAATTAGCATGAATTAATCATATAAGTTAAGTATTACATTATATGATCAATCCATGTTGTTTTTAGGGCTTTTCATGAAGTTTAGAGAGGTCTAAAAGGATTTTTAATTAAATAAATAATGCTGTAATTTTTATTAAGGCATGTTTATAAGAAGTAAAATTAAGTGTTATTACTTACAAGTTTCCAAATTAAATTCTAATGCATAGAATCGAACCATAAACCTATAAGGATATTAATATGGTGTTTTTATGCAAAAATAAGTGTTTTAAAGAGGTTTTAAGAGGCTTGAAATAATTAAAGTAAAGCTGCCATTTTTGGAAAGTAATGAAAAATAGAAGTTTTCGAAAAGAAAAATAAAGAGACAAGTTATGGAATTGAATAGAGACATAGTAAGGAAGGTTATGGATGTTTATCCACTAGTAAAAAGTAGTTTAGAGTTGCTGTAAAGTTTAGTCAAAGAGGTTTTTCTTATATAGTTTTCCTCTTATGTTTTATAGGAGGATTCGAATCAAGTGAGTTCTAGAAGTAGTGGCGAATCACCGCTATTATACAAGGTACGTAAGTACTAAAGATTCATGAGTAGAATATCATGCTAGGATCATGCTAGTAGTAGATTGAATATATAAGTTTCATGTTAGAAACTATATGATATGAAGTATGTTATGTGACTCTTGTTGACTTTTGTTGACTTATATGAGCATGTTCAAGTATGCATGATTACATGATAATCCATGAGTATTTATTTATGCATTCTATTATATATATATTATTAATAATAACATCAAGGATGTTTGGAATGCATGTTTAATAAAAGAAGTTGACTAGTAGTCAAAAATGAGCATGAAAGATTATGTTATTAAATATTTTGAGCAAAGAAGAGTTAGTGAATTTTATTCACATGATTAGTAGTAATTGAGCAATTTATTATTATTATCCACTCACAGTTTATGTGTGGACTGTTAAGGAAGTAATTAACCACTCACAGTTAATGTGTGGTCTAGAGAGGATTAATAAAAGGAATAAAATATGTTCACTTATTAATGAAGATAATTAATATGGTGTTCATGTCATGTTATGTTATGAAATGTTGTGTGATGTTATGCATGTTATGATGTTTGTTATGTGAGAGTCATCACAAGTTATAAAATGGTTAATCACGTAAAGTGAAAGAGGATTCGCACCAAAACTCTTGGAACGTATATACCTTGAGTATGAACAGTGGGGGGAGTTGTCTAACAGAGGATTCAACTCCTAGTTAGGGGTACAAGACGTTGTACTTCTATTTTTAGATTTTTATCTTATATGCGCTGGAATTCCGCCACTAGGTGGCATAGTAATACCTTCTTGGAGTTGCTCCCAAGTTGGTGCCCTTTGGGCAATTATTTATTTTATAGGAAGGAGCCCGTTCGATGCGAAATCCAATTATATAATAATTAATTCTGAAGTAAGAGTCTTAGAGTCTTATGATGTTGCAATTGTGGTAAAGGTATGGTTGATGTTTTACTTTGATGCTCTTGCCTAGGATTATTCATGCTAGTGTGTTGCATTGTCTTTAATGCTTATGTACTCAGCTTTGCTGATTACGTGCTTTGTGTGCATGGCTAATCTTTGTTTGGCCCTACGACGACCCATTTATTATGGCGAGTAGAAGTCTTGAATAAAGAGTAAGCAACAGGTTTCAGGTGGGCATCTAGTCGATCATGCTGGGATTGAGTGAAGAGTGTTCATGTTGTTTTAGTATTTGCTTAAAAATTAAGTGACTATTATGCTATTTATTATATCATGATGGATTAACGTTGTTTTAAAGATATTAAATATTATTTGGTTTGAAGGGCCGTTATGTCGGTTCCAAGTTGTTATAAAGTATCATGGGATTTGGTTTTGAAGTTTATTTTAATTAAGTTGTTTTGGTTTGTTTTTAAAAGTTAAGTCTTCCGCTGTAGTACTTTGGTAAATGCCTTAGCCGTTTTCACGGTGGCGGTAATGCTTTGGTTTTCTAAAGTAGTTGGGGCTCGATTATTTTATAAATGTTTTCCGGAAATGTTAGTAGTTTTAGGAAGGAGAAAACCAGGGTGTTACATTTTCACCCTGAATCGCTTGGTCTAGGGTCATATTTTGACAATAAGGGCACCCTCGACAGTTTTCGACAATTTTTTTTTCGGGACCTTGAAACCCCAAAAAACAGTGGATAATATCCTTCGGTTGAGACTTAATTATGGAGGGGCCGATTTCGGCCCCCAAATGATGAAATCTTAGCTCTTATAGCCTCTTCCGGAGGAAAAAAAAAAAACCACTTACGGGGCTCGTCTAAAACCTTGTTATTTTGTCTCTTAAGGAATTTTCACCCCAAATCGATCGGTTGATTTGGGTTCACATTTTGATCATATAGTAATCTCAGGAAATTTTCAGCCTTTTTTCCGGGATCCGGGAACCCCAAAAAACAGTGGATTGCTGCCTCCGAAGGGGTGGTTCGGGTCCGTTTGGGGCTAGGTCTTTTTTTTCATCACTATTAAGATCTTTTCTCCCTGAATCGCTTGATCAGGGTTCATATTATTACCACACAAACACCCTGGACAATATTTTGCAATTTTTTTCGGGACCTCAAAAAACCTAGCTTTTAGTTAAGTACTGCGAAAGGGTCATCCTAGGCCACGTCATTTATTGCCCCATTTTTTACCGCATCCTATGTACCACCACGGCGCCCCCCACGACCAATTTTGGTCCTACTTTCGCCTCGGTTTTTTTACAAGGTTCTATAGACCATCACAGGACCCCCTACGATCAGTTAAGACTCCTAAAGACTTGTAATCACTCCTCTTTATGGCCTCTTCTAGAGATGAGAAAAATAGCCTCTTCCAAGCCCAGTCTAAAACCTCGTTATCATCCTTGTTTTAAGGCCTTTTCACTCCAAATCGCTTGGTTTAAAGCCATATTTTGACCATACAGGTACCCCAGACAATTTTTGGCAATTTTTTTACAGGACCCCCAAAATCCCTAAAACCTGTGGATAATAGCCTTTGGTTGAGGCCTCTGAAGGCTATCTGAAGGCTATAGGAAGCACGGATCCCAAAAAACATTGGATAATAACCTTTGGTTGAGGCTTTTGGAAGGGTCGTCCACGTTCACGTAGTTTTTTTGTCCCGTCTTTTAACTGCGTACTATGGACTATCACAGGAATCCCCATAACCAATTTCAACCCCTGAAGACCTGTAATCTTCCATTTTATGGCCTCTTTCGACGAAGGGAAAAACAACCTATTTTGGGCTCTATCTAAACCACGTTATCATCTTTCTTAACGCCTTTTCATCCCGAATCACTTGGTATGGAGTCATATTATGACCATACGAGTACCCCGGAAAATTTTTGGCCAGGAACCTAAAAAACCAGTGGATAATAGCCTTTGGTAATGGCCACCGGAGGAGCTAACTACGACCCCATCTTTTTTTTCCCTATTTCTTTCCACATGCTACGGACCACCACAAGATTCCCCACAATTAGTATCAGCCCCTATGGACATGTAATCATCCCTCTTATGTCCTCTTCCGGAGAAGGGAAATAAGCCTCTTTTAGGAACAGTCTAAAATCTTGTTATCATCTCTCCTAAGGAATTTTCACCTAAATCGCTTGATCTACGGTCATATTTTGACCATACAGGCACCCCGTAAAGTTTTTGACATTTTTTTTTCGGGAACCCTGGAACTCCCAAAAGCAGTGGATAATAGCCTTTGGTTGAGACCTCCTGGGGTGCCGACCCGAGCCATATTGTTTTTCACCCGATTTTTTCCCACGTGATATGGACCACCCCAAAACTCTCCACGATCAGTTTCGGCCTCAGAAGACTCATAATTGTCCCTCTTATGGCCTTTTTCCAAAGAAGGAAAAAAAAAAACCTCTTCCGGAATCCATCTAAAACCTTGTTATTATCTCTGTTATGGCCTTTTCACCTGAATAACTTGATCTAAGGTATATTTATCGTACCGATATCTATGAAAATTTGCAATTTTATTTTGGGAGTCTGGAACCCCAAAAAACAGTGCTTTGGCCTCCTGAGGGGCCGAGCCTGGCTCAATCATTTTTTTTTTACCCCTTTTTATACCATGTGCTATGGATCACCACATCACTCTCCACGATCAATTTCGGCCCTAAGGATCTATATTCGTCCCTCTTATGGCCTTTTCCGGAGATGGGAAAACAAACTAAAAAAAATTGAATAACAGCGTTCGTTTGAGGCCTCTAGAGGGGTCGTCTTGTGCTCCATATTTTTTTAGGGGCCCAAAACCCTCAAAAATTGTGAGTTATAACTTTCATTTTTGGAATCCTGAAGGCTATCTCGGTATTTCGGGCTTCCCCTTGTTTTCGCCCTGCCTTTTAACCACATGTTGTAGGTAACATAAGACACTTAAACAAAAAAAAATAAAATAAAATAAGACAGAGTTCAAAACAACAATTCAAAAGCCCAAAACGAAGAATTTAAGTAACAATTTTTAAAGCTTACATGGATCCTCTCGGAAAAAAAAGTGCCGAAAATTACGAGGTCGGAAAACTTTTTATTTTATTCTTTAACTTTGAGACATAAGACTTTAGAACATAAGATCTTTCATCGTCTGCACATCGGTACCATACTACCACCAGTCGATCACAATTGACAGCAGCTTCACTCTCTCACTTGGCAATCCCCAATAACTTTTGAGCTACAAAACCCCACCAATCAATCTAACACTTCAATTGCAAATTTTTCTGAACTTTGATTTCCTCCATTAAAACTAAACTAAGCTTTTCTATTTTTTCTTTTATATTACGATCGACGAATCTTCTTCTTTATCTTTCTCAATTTCAGTAGTTTATTCCAAAAATCCGAGAAGAAAGAAAGAAAGAGGTAGGAAGATCTCAATGCAGTGGTACTTCGTTGCTGCTCTTCTCACTATTCTCACTAGTTCTCAGGTTTCCTCTAATCTCTTTCTTTTTTTTTTTTTTTATTATTATTGTCTTTCAAATTACTTTAATTTTTGTTCTTTGAATGCTGTTTTGATGCTTCCACTTCTTGTTTGCCATTAGATTTTCATTAACTGTTGCTATAAATTTCTGGGTTTTGAAGTTGCATTTAAATGATTGCGTATTAAATTAGTTTTATGGGTTTTCTGGGTTATGCATTTTTAGCTTCGATAGTTAGTTTTTTTCCCAGCTAATTTGATTTTGTGTAGCAAAATGTAGGTTTTAGGAGATTTTAAATCATGGGACTGGTTAATCTCCCTACGCTTTTGCCAATTCACCTGATATATGCTGAGATTTCTTCTTGGTATCGGTTTCCCTAATTTGATTTCAATCGTCTAGCATATTGAGGAAGTCGGTGTGTACCGAGGTTTGCCCGAGAGTAGTTGAGCTTAGCAGAGAAGGCATTTTTGAAATGCCGGTAGAAGCGGTTGCTGGGATGCAATGTGGATTACTTTGTCATGTGGAATTTGTATAGGCTACTAGTTTACTTGAGAACCCAAAGTAATTAGAGCCATGTTTGTGGCCATGTTACCACTAAGGAATTGTAACTTTTGGTGTTTTAGGATGCAAATCTTTAACTTTAAAGCAACAAAGCTTTAGTCCTAAAATCATTTGGAGTTGGCTAGACATGAATCAATACGAGGAATCTTTAACTTGTAGCTGGGCTGAATATTGAACACTTAAAGGCTACCTAGGTTAGACAATAATTGTTTCGACACAATGACTACCGTCAAAACTGAGACTACTTGAAGGAAGATAGCCCTTGTTTTACGCTACATGGTTTCTTGTTAACAAAATTATGTTCCTCCTTCGCATGAATTATCATGGTGATCCTTTTGTTAGGAAAGCTTATAGGTTCTTTCAAAAAAAAAAAAAGGAAAGCTTATAGGTCATTAAGTCATTGTTAGCATATATGGGTATGGGAGTATGACATTTGGCATAATACTGATGGCCCTGGGAACTGGGTAAAGACCACACGTGATGGTTAAAATATTTCTCAAGAACACCCAGAAAGTCGGAAGCACATGGAAAAAAGATGGAAAGAGCTTTTTTCCTCTCATTCCAAACAAGCCTGTTGGGTTTCCAAAGTTTTTGTTGCCTTGCCTTGATTTTAGATGCCACTCTATCCAACATTGTTAAAATCCTTAATGAAGCCTACTTAGAAAGCTATTACGAGCTATTACCTTATTTGGAGAAAACCATTATTGGATCAAATAAACACATGTATGTACAACCTTTTTCGTCAATATAGCATGCTTTTAGTACCGCCTTCACCTGAACATTTTCCCTATGAATAGATTTTGCAACCACACACAAAATTAATCAAGGACGGGTAAATTTGTTGTTACAATGCTGTGGATGTTACATCAATTTCAAGTCACCTCTAGGCACTGTGAGTTTACTTAACTGTTTCTGTAGAAATATAGTTTTGGAAAAAAACGTGAAAAATAAGGACCATAACTCTTATAAAGCTATAACGCTTCGTTATTGTTTCTTGTTCTTGTTTGGTGTCTTCTCTTAAGTAAGAGCCTTTGCTTCGATTTTTCTCGTCTAACAATTGTCTATTATTCTGGTTTTCATTAATGGCTGAATTTTTGCCTTGAGTTCGTTTACAGACAATGATTATTTATATATTCAGTAATCTTAGCCTTTGTGCTTAATTGATTTGGTCATTGACCATGTGACACGTGTACTATCATTCATAATCTGTATATATACAAATGAGCAATCTCCATGTTTTGCATCTTAAGCCCCTACTTTGTTTGTGGCAGGGCATTCTTACAACCTTATCTCAAAGTAATGGTGGTTACAAGTATGATTATGCAACTGTTCCATTTCTCGCTGAGGTGTTCAAGGTAATTCGTGTTCTTCTCCTTTCTATAGCTAGGGGAGTTGAATTTCATCAGGCATAATTATTGGCTTCATAGCTCAACATTGATTCCTACTTACTGTTGTAATTTGTTTGTGTTTGCAATTCTAGTTGGTGGTATCTAGCATCCTTCTTTGGAGGGAAGTGCAGACTTCACCTTCTGTGAGGATGACAACTGATTGGAAGACCGTGCGATTATTTCCAATCCCTTCAGTTATTTATTTAATTCACAACAATGTTCAGTTCGCTACTCTCACTTATGTGGATACTTCTACTTACCAGATTATGGGCAATCTTAAGATTGTTACCACTGGGATTCTGTTCAGGTACTTCCAGCCTTTCCAGTACTACTCTCTCTCTCTCTCTCTCTCTGAGTGTGTGTATGTAGTTCTGAAGGTTTCCTCTAGCGCAGGCTATTTTTAAAGAAAAAGTTATCAAAATTGCAATGGTTGGCAATCATTCTGTTGGCTGTTGGGACAACTACAAGCCAGGTGATCCTCCATTACCTGTATGCATCTTTATTTGAGTTGCAGTCTAGCATTATATTTGAAGTTGTATATGAATACTTGTGTGGTATGAAGCACTAACGACAGAATGGGTTTATTAACTAGAAAAGTTGTGTTTCATATTTTCCGACTATCTTCTTATTTTCATTATTTCCAGCATTAAAGACAGTTCACTAGTTGAGGCTGAGAATGGTTGTTACATCACAACAGGGGGTATGTGGCTTTCATCCTTGGTATTGACTAATAATAAACAGCTAAGGAAAGCGTTAGGATTTATGTGGTGAAAATGGGTTTGGAGGAAATGGATGTAACCGGTTTTGTGGATGATTCAAAGGCAATATCTCATGGTGTCATTGCTATAAACTGCAAACCCCATTTTTAATTCTTTATGGACTAAGTATTTATTGTTGTTGTTGTCGTTGCTATGAACTGCAAATGAATTAAGATAGAATTGACTTTGATGCCAGGACCCTCTGTCTGAAGATATGTGAGTGTTTACTGTGTCTTATCAGTTTAACATCCAGTCTGAAAGAGTAATATTCTTTTTTACTCACTGTAGGTCAAAGGCTGTGGAGAGGCATCATGTGACTCGCTTCTCTCGGCGCCAATCCAGGGGTATATGTTGGGGATCTTGTCAGCTTGCTTATCAGCATTAGCTGGTGTCTATACTGAGTTTCTCATGAAGAAGAACAATGACAGCCTATACTGGCAGAATGTACAACTTTATACGTAGGTATTTCTATTGAGAGTTGCATTCTTAAACTTTCATTTAAGGAACTTTCACTGAAATAAATGGATTTAAATGATAATAGTGAATTACTAGTGATATGGAACATTTGTAATTTGAAAAAAAAAACCATGTTCATCATATGTTGTATCAATTTTTCTTACTAATTTTCATTCTTTGTCAAAATCACCTTTAAAGTGTAATTGACAGTGATATAAAATTGTGAAGAAAATCACAATGTCATTATCTTAAGAATTGAAACAATTTAATGCTTGTCATGCCTAATCATGATATACATCTGGTAAAATATCTGTGGCATCCGTTACAAAGCCTTAAATTCGATTCCTTGTCCAGCTACAGGCACAACCCAAATGCAAGGATGTTAGTTGTGTCGCCTTTATTTATTTATTTATTTATTTATTTATTTATTTATTTATTTATTTATTTATTTATTTATTTATTTATTTATTTATTTATTTATTTATTTATTTATTTATTTATTTATTTATTTATTTATTTATTTATTTATTTATTTATTTATTTATTTATTTATTTATTTATTTATTTATTTATTTATTTATTTATTTATTTATTTATTTATTTATTTATTTATTTATTTATTTATTTATTTATTTATTTATTTATTTATTTATTTATTTATTTATTTATTTATTTATTTATTTATTTATTTATTTATTTATTTATTTATTTATTTATTTATTTATTTATTTATTTATTTATTTATTTATTTATTTATTTATTTATTTATTTATTTATTTATTTATTTATTTATTTATTTATTTATTTATTTATTTATTTATTTATTTATTTATTTATTTATTTATTTATTTATTTATTTATTTATTTATTTATTTATTTATTTATTTATTTATTTATTTATTTATTTATTTATTTATTTATTTATTTATTTATTTATTTATTTATTTATTTATTTATTTATTTATTTATTTATTTATTTATTTATTTATTTATTTATTTATTTATTTATTTATTTATTTATTTATTTATTTATTTATTTATTTATTTATTTATTTATTTATTTATTTATTTATTTATTTATTTATTTATTTATTTATTTATTTATTTATTTATTTATTTATTTATTTATTTATTTATTTATTTATTTATTTATTTATTTATTTATTTATTTATTTATTTATTTATTTATTTATTTATTTATTTATTTATTTATTTATTTATTTATTTATTTATTTATTTATTTATTTATTTATTTATTTATTTATTTATTTATTTATTTATTTATTTATTTATTTATTTATTTATTTATTTATTTATTTATTTATTTATTTATTTATTTATTTATTTATTTATTTATTTATTTATTTATTTATTTATTTATTTATTTATTTATTTATTTATTTATTTATTTATTTATTTATTTATTTATTTATTTATTTATTTATTTATTTATTTATTTATTTATTTATTTATTTATTTATTTATTTATTTATTTATTTATTTATTTATTTATTTATTTATTTATTTATTTATTTATTTATTTATTTATTTATTTATTTATTTATTTATTTATTTATTTATTTATTTATTTATTTATTTATTTATTTATTTTTGTTCTACCTTATTTGGAAACAGTTGTTACTCATTATAGTTCTCACTTGAACTTTGCTTCCTCAGATTTGGTGCAATTTTCAACATGGCACGCCTAGTTATAGATGATTTCACAACTGGGTATGAAAAGGGGCCGTGGTGGCAACGCCTTTTTGATGGATATAGTATGGCAACTTGGATGGTGGTTCTTAATTTAGGGTCTTCAGGGCTGCTAGTCTCATGGATAATGAAGTATGCAGATAACATTGTAAAGGTAATTATACTTCTGTTATAGAACATTGTATTTTGATCCGAAATTTTATTCTGCGTATAAGATATAACATACCATTCTAGTTTCTGTTAATAAGTACATGTAGATGAAATAATAGGTTGCTTCGTTGTGATTTCTTAGTATTACACAGAGATACCATGTGTCTAATGAGAATGAAACTAATTTTCAGGTTTATTCCACTTCAATGGCAATGCTGCTGACAATGCTATTGTCTACTTACCTGTTTGATTTCAAGCCAACATTACAGGTTTGTCACTGCATACATGATTATCTTATATCTTACTCTACCGCATCTGCCTTTGAAAATATTAAGCTTTGGGAACAGGGTATGATAAATCTGTTGCATGTTCATTTGATTAAGCACCTACTGAGATATTGAGTTTTGGCCTGCCAGGGGAATAGGGTTTGACATTTCTGTTGCATGTTCTTTTGATTATGCACTTTTCTGAGTATTGAATTGTGTACACTACCATCTTCTAGCAATTGTCAATGTTACTCTCTTACGCTCATTTAGACATCTAATTGAGGTTGACTTTCAAAATTCAATGATGGTCCACTGCTATTACAATTGCTTTGTCGAACTTTTGAAAAATATTACTCCGTATATAATATATATTAACATAATACTAACACAAGAAAGACTTCACTATGCCTACCCATTGTATAATCCCTGGATTGAAAAAGAAAACGTGTAATCTAGGATGAGTTGTTTCGAATAACTTTTTTACATGATCTGCTAGATAATGTTCGTTGATCCTTAACATGTTCAAGAACTGAGTGACAAACTCTTTTCCCCTTGCTATTTTGCAGCTTTTCTTGGGCATCATTATATGCATGATGTCATTGCACATGTATTTTGCTCCTCCAAATGTGCTTATGGACTTGCCGCCTGTGACGGTCAAACCAGAGCCTGAGAAACTGAAAGAAGTTGCTATAGAAAGGGTGAATTCCTGACTTCATTTTGCCCCCAAGTTACACTAATACAGTTATACTGCTCAGCACTTCAAGTCATAGCTCAACAAAGTGACTAATTTTCTATATATTCCGGGTCTATGCTTCCTGAGGTGCTGATTTTTTGATCATCTGGTAATTGATATTGTTGCCCGGGCAAAAGTATCACAGAAGAATGTGCACATCAATATTGTAGACAGAGTTTGATAGAAATTATGTTTAATTTGATCCTATACGAAATTAAATATGCCTTTGCATACTGTTTTGAAAGCAGTTATTCCTCAGCAATTTGTAAGTAATGTTTTAGTAACTATTTTGTAATCTTGCTTATTTGATTTTTATTTAATTTAGTAAAGTTACCTTTATAATGGTTTCTTTTTCTTTTTTTTTTTCCTTCCCGCAAAATTTTACCAGTTTTTTTAAAATGAGAATTTTCAGAGAGCAACATTTGTGAGCACTGCTTCCCTCTTTAAAGCATATGTATGTAACAAAAGCTGGCACTTTCGGGAAACAATGATACAGCTGCTTTTACACCCTCCGAAGCATCGGTGGTGCTTTGCTAGATCAAATGAACACTTGCTTAACGTGGAATTATGTACCAGTCTACCACCGATATAGTGCACAGTCTTTGGGAGAAGAAACATCATAATTTTGAATGGCACTCAATCTTTTGCAAGCACTGTAATACACAGGGTCTGTAAATATATATCTGCCAACTGCACTCTGTTATCACAGATGTTAACATCAAGTGCGGAAATTTGATTCGGAATAGAAGGCAACACATTGCAGACTTTCATCAATTCAAGGACCAAAAAAGATGCAGAATGGAAAAATGAGTTCAAATGACACAAAGTGCTATACTTCATCTGTTAACAATGGCATGATCTTATAATCGTCAACGTGACAGACATGGTCAATATTAGATCAAAAATTGAAGTCAATTCCAGACAGTTGAGTCTTTATACCAATACTATCAACAAAATTCTTGATGAAAGCCATACACAAATTATTAGTTTTAGCTTCATTACAGCATAATCTCCTCATTACACGGCTGCGTAGTCTGTATCTTCCGAGTCAGGCTTGCTTCTTGCTGCCAGGATCAACTGCAGGTTGGTTCTCATCAGGCAGGGAGAATTTCTTCACTTTCTACTCAAAACAAACATTGAATAATAACATTATTTTAAGTAGGAGCAATAGTTAACCCTCAAATCGAATGGGGCAAAATTGTGAAAATAATCGCACTGCTGAATTAAGTGGAATGATCACAAAGTGTAAAATTACATTGCAAATCACCATCAAAAACTACAAAAATTGACAAAATGATATTGCATCCAACTTCTACATAACCGACTGATAATGCATTCGCAAATTAAGCGAAAACTTAAACTACTGTAATAAAAGTATAATTATACTGCTGTAATTAAATTTTAGATTACAGATTACAACTGACAATTATACAATAAAATGTCGCTGTTAATTCTTTGTCAAGATTAATTCCCAAAGTTATACGAGTATCAAATTTTCCTTAGGGAAGCGCAAAATGTCCGAATTCTGACTTCATAGCGTCAAATGATCGAATAATCAACAAATAAATTTAGGCTCAATAAATAAAAACATTAAAATTTTGATTAAATTCGAGAGAGAGCAAAGGAACCTTAGAGAGGACACATTGGCGAAGAGATTGTAAGAGATGAAGACATTTATCTTGATCATAATTTGAATCAACGACGCAATTGAGAAGATCCAACGCTTCTTTACCACACACTGCTCTTGCTGCTTCCATTATTTTCCAGATTCTTCGACGAACGAACGAATACTTGGATGATAGAGAAGATACTTGCGACAATTAACAAATGATATATTCGAATTGCTAAATGATCTATAAATTTGAGGGAAAAATTAGGTTTGGTGGTTTAGGGTTTAAACACACGGACACGCACAATGCTAATCAACGGGCTAAGTGAGTGGTGTTTGCCTATTTGGTGCTGGGCACGGAATTAGTTTTAATTCGTCGGGTTCGATATCAAATTGGTACGAGCGGGGTTCGGGACTCCGGATATAAAAGTAAGGAGTTGGTTTGAGGTAGTTTCAGTTTCGAGTTTTTACTTTATTTTATTTTATAGAGCTAGTGGATTGGAGCTGATTTTAGAAAGTAAGATATTTTGTTTTAGTACTCCGTAGTTTAATTCATACAAAAGTCATATTGTAATATTTTACCAATTGCCAAGTGTATCCACCGATTCCAAGCATGTCAAACTCCGATATGTATTACATCGATTGAATTATTTTTAATTCTAATTAATTGATCCTTACTATTTGAGTAAGTTTCGATTTTAGATTTGATGAATTTAATCATTAACTTGATTGTCATTAGTAATTCATTACCCTGATGCAATATATTAGTTAAGTTAAATCTTATAGTTAAGATAGGAGATAGAATCCTCTAAATGTGATCCACAAGTACAATAAAAGACATTTGACACTTGAAATCGAAAGCTATTATGTCACACTTTTTTATAATTTGAAATAAATAGCATTTTAGTTTCGTAGGGATTAGTGCTTGAAATCCATACCCCTTGGTTTGTGTGGTCTAGGCACGAGACACTCCCCCAATATAACAATTTACACACCAATTAAAAGATTTGAAGGAGTAAAAGGACCCTTAATGTGACCTAAAGTATGTAAAAAAAAAAAAAAAAAAAAAAAAGAGCTCTAAATTAAAAAGGATGATATTGTGTAATATTGCTTTGATCTTTCAAGACTCATCTATATTTCAGCGCTT